>CAUYQU010027152.1:0-85600 GCA_963574635.1 Cheracebus regulus | reverse complement strand
AGTCTGATGGGCTTCCCTTTGTGGGTAACCCGACCTTTCTCTCTGGCTGCCCTTAGCATTTTCTCCTTCATTTCAACCCTGGTGAATCTGACGATTATGTGCCTTGGGGTTGCTCTTCTTGAGGAATATCTTTGTGGTGTTCTTTGTATTTCCTGGACTTGAATATTGTCCTGCCTTGCTAGGTTGGGGAAGTTTTCCTGGATAATATCCTGAAGAGTATTTTCCAGCTTGAATTCATTCTCTTCATCACATTCAGGTACACATATCAAACATAGATTAGGTCTTTTCACATAGTCCCATATTTCTTGGAGACTTTGTTCATTCTTTTTACCCTTTTTTCTCTAATCTTGCCATCTTGTTTTATTTCATTGAGTTGGTCTTCGACCTCTGATATCCTTTCTTCTGCTTGGTCAATTCGGCTGTTGAAATTTGTGCATGCTTCGCGAAGTTCTTGTGTTGTGTTTTTCAGCTCATGAATTCACTTATATTCCTCTCTAAGTTGTCCATTCTCATTAGCATTTTGTCAAATCTTTTTTCAAGGTTCTTAGTTTCTTTGCATTGGGTTAGAACATGTTCTTTTAGCTCACAGAAGTTACTTTTTATCCACCTTCTGTAGCCTGATTCTGTCAGTTCATCACACTCATTCTCCATCAGGCCTTGTTCCCTTGCTAATGAGGAGCTGCGATCCCCTGTAGGAGGAGAAGCATTCTGATTTCGGGTGTTCTCAGCCTTTTTCAACTGGTTTCTTCCCATCTTTGTGGATTTATCCACCTGTCATCTTTGTAATTGCCGACTTTCAGATTGGGTCTCTGAGTGGACGTCCGGCTTGTTGGTGATGAAGTTTTTTCTGTTTCTTAGTTTTCCTTCAGCGGATGCCCCTTCCCCACAGAGCTGGACCTTCCTGGGTTCAGCTGTGCTTGCTGTGAAACTCTCAGCCCTCAGCACTTCCAATTGCTGTTTTTTTTGTGGGGATGGGACCAGCCGAGCCTGACTAAAAGGGCACCCAGTCCCGTATACTCCACACTGAGAAGCACCGCACCAGAGCACTGGCAAAACAGCCGCGCTGGCCAAAAGAGTTGCACTGGCCACCCATGGGGTTCCTCCATGGGGAATCTCCCAGTCTATGGGCAACAAAAATTCGTCTGAAATTGCGGCGTTCACTTGCTTTCTGGGCTTTCACTGGGAGCTACAATCCTGAGCTTCTTCTAATCGGCCATCTTGGATCTCTCTCCACCCGGTGATGAAGTTTTTTGTTTCTTAGTGTTCCTTTGGCAGACGCCCCTTCTCCACAGAGCCGGACCTTCCTGGGTTCAGCTGTGCTTGCTGTGAAACTCTCAGTCCTCAGCACTTCCAATTGCTGTTCTCCTTGTGGGGATGGGACCAGCCGAGCCCAACTAAAAGGGCACCCAGTCCCGTATACTCTGCACTGAGAAGTGCCATGCTGTGGCGCTGGCAAAACAGCCGAGCCAGCCAAAAGAGTTGCGCTGGCGACCCGTGGGGCTCCTCCGCCGGGAATCTCCCAGTCTGTGGGCAACAAAAATTCGTCTGAAAGTGCGGCGTTCACTTGCTCTCTGGGCTTTCACTGGGAGCTACAATCCTGAGCTGCTGCTAATCGGCCATCTTGGATCTCTCCCCTGAAAGAGTTTTTTATTTTCTACTAGTTTTTAAGACTGACATTTTGGTTTTCATTCTAATGATACCCCAGTAACTTTTTTTTTTTTTTTTGAGACAGAGTCTCACTCTATCATCCAGGCTGAAGTGCAGTGGTGCCATCTCAGCTCACTGCCACCTCCACCTCCCGGGTTCAAGCAATTCTCCTGCCTCAGCCCCCCAAGTAGTTGAGATTACAGGTGCCTGCCACCATGCATGGCTAATTTTTGTATTTTTAGTAGAGATGGGGTTTTACTATGTCAACCAGGCTGGTCTCAAACTCCTGACCACAAGTGATCTGCTTGCCTCGGCCTCCCAGAATGCTAGGATTACAAGTGTGAGCCACTGCGCCTGGCCCCCAGTAACTTTTAATATATTGAAAACTTCCTTTGTCAACTTCAAGCAATATTTTTCAACACCCTGCTATGAAAAATGGGGTAAATTAGCAAGACTCCCTGTTGCCCTCCACACCTTCCTGCCCTTATTATCCCTCTCAGCTCTGTTTGTACTCCATCATTACTATTAGTCCAGTTCTTCATGGCACTTATCACAATGTGTCCTGATGCTACGCATTCATTTGTTTACTTGTTTATTAACTCCCCTTCTGGACTATAAAATACTTGAGGCCAAGGGCTTTATATACTTTTGTGTGATCGGAAAGAAGTGACACAATTACAGGATAAGGGAAAGGTTATAAGGGACCTTTAAGATGATCTCACCCAAGGTCTCACTTCAAGTAACGAAATTGACTCCTGGCAGGTAGAGACACTGGCCCTACGTCACAGAGCTAGTGAATGATCTCACACAGCTAATGAATTTCAATCACTTCACCCAAGCTTTTTCCAGAACTCCAGCCTCCCTCAAACACATCTTAACCACAAGGGAGGCTTCACATTTACATAGAATTAATGTGGAGAATATTTTTTAGCAATTTCATAGCAAATTCAACTGCTGTCACTCAGCATCTTTTAAATGACATATTTGAAAATAGCTCCATTATAATGTACAATTTAAAAAATCATTGTTTCATATATTTATAATAATCTTGTAACTCTTCTTTTTTTTTTTTTTTTTGAAATGGAGTCTTGGTCTGTCGCCCAAGCTGGAGTGCAGTGGTATGATCTCGGCTCACTGCAACCTCCACCTCCTGAGTTCAAACAATGCTCCTGCCTCAGCCTCCCAAGTAGCTGAGACTACAGGCACGCACCACCACACCCAGCTAATTTTTGTATTTTTAGTATGGAGGGTGTTTCACCATATTGGTCAGGCTGGTCTTGAACTCCTGACCTCATGATCCGCCTGCCTTGGCCTCCCAAAGTGCTAGGATTATAGGCATGAGCCACCTCGCCCAGCCATAATCTTGTAACTCTTTACAGATATCTTCCAAATGTAATCTTTGGGGATTTCTTGGTGGAGGAAGCCTGAGAGGAAGAATACCAATTGTAATTGGGGAACTAAGATTCCGATAAGTGACACACTCAAAGTCACTTAGAATGGCAAAAATTGATTCCAGAAAAGAATCTCTGTTTCCTGGCAACCAGTTCAGTACTCCCTGAAGGGCACTTGGAAGGAAAGTTCAATCAATGGAAGGGTCAAATGTTTTCTTTTTCAAACGGCCATTTTGCATGTAATGGCTGCTTCGTGCAGACACTGTGGGCTATTCTCTTGTTCCTAAGATCTAGGGTCCTTCTGTGCAAATGCGTGTGCTGTGGGTAAGAAATTACTTCAGTTGAGTTTATTGGCATTTCTTAGCACATATGAGTTCAAAGAAAATTATTACAGGTAAGAGCTCTGTCCATTAAAACACCACTGTATAGATTAAATAGTGATATATTTGGTCAGAGAGACATCCAAGAAAAGCTCGGGACAGATCTTGCCAATTCCAAAGAACAGCCTTTCCAAAGGATCTGTAAATCTTTCTCCCAACCCCAAAGCCACCTTCTTGGCCCTGATTATTTTTTCAGTCTGACTGAATTCCTGCTAGTGGGAATGTATGGAGTATAGGAAGGGTACTGGAGTCAGACTGAACCCTTGGTTAGAACCTGAGCTTCTGCATGCTTTTGAGAAGGCTTTGTCATGGTCAAACCTTCTTTCCTTTAGCTGTGGACAGAGTATAATAACATTATTTTAGAAGGTTGTTGTGCTGTTTCAATAGAACTATGTGCGGGTATCTGCTGCTTGGTATATTTAAGTCTTCTCCTGATCACAACACATTACTTTCTGTCAAAGATTGGCAGGGACCAACTTGAAAACAGTACTGACCAGTGCTCTATCATCATTTGTGCTCAATCAGAGACTTAGGTCAGTTTCTCTGCCAGCTTTCAAAATTCTATGTTAAGTGTACGTAATAACTCCTTAGGACTTAGAAACATGAACTTCCAGTTCACAGAAGAAAACGTGGAGTCATCAAAAAATAAGGTCATCAAAATAATGAACCTAAAGTTACATGAGTCACTGGCCAGCTCTGTGGATGAGCAGCTCTCACAAAGGGGCACTGTGGCACCCTGGGGGGCCACCTATGTGTGGTGGGGGACAGGTGCCACAGATCCCTGGAGCTGTGGTCCCTGGAGGGCTCTCTCTGTTTCCGACTGATAGGAGATACTTTCTTAAATTTTAGTTGTCACACTGCAGACATTTCTTCCCTGTTAATAACCATTAGTGCTTTGTGTGCTAGAAATCATAAGTCAGAGGGAATAGGACAGTCTTTTGTAAGACAGGCCATTGAGGAGTAACCCCAGATAGAAACAGGGAGTTGCAATTTCTCCTTTAACAAAAATGTTACTGAGCACTTCAGATGTCCTGGGCTAGGTGAGTGCTGGCCGATGGCAGGGACACCATCAGTGAATCAGACCCAACCTGTCTAGTGGGAGAGCTGCGAATAACTAGAAAAGACTGTGTGGTGTTCACCTTGGCCAAGTTAACCTGGACCTCAGTTCCTAAAGTATAAAAAAAGGGGACCTGGACCAGATGATTCCCTGAGGTCCATTTGGTCCATTTTACTTTTTCGATTCATGTTTATATGAAACTTCACCCTCAGTTTCGTATAAACATTAATAGAGAAATATAATAAGTAACATTTTAAATGATTTTACAATATCTTAATTTCCTCTGTAAAAGATTTAAACTGAACTGGTAATGATGACTCCATCTAAGCAGCCAATTTTAGCTCAACATTTAGGAATCGCCATGGAATTGTCCCAAGAGCCTCGGCTGTTCTTCCCCGCCGACCCCCTCCGCCCATTTTGCTCTTTCTGGCCTGCTGCTGCTCAAAGTTTTCCATGTTGATTATTTCCCCTCTCTCCCTGCCTGCTGGTTCCTCCACATCGTTTACTGCTTGTGTTAATTCACTTTTATTTGACCCTTAACATCATCCATCAACTTCTCACATGTCCACGAGCATATCATTGTTTTAGTAGGGGCTCTGCAGCTTCAGTCCACCTCTGGCCAAAATTCCTCTCACTGTTGGTGCTGTTTCTTCCTCCCTCCTCATCTGGATAGCTAGAAATGGGTGATATTAGCATTGAAAGGTCTATTCCTGTCCACTCCTATTTTTCTCCTCTAAAATTTCAGCTTTTGAAACTGAACAAAGTGATACTGCAATAAACACACCTGTGCTAAGAAAACTGGGACTTTTCTCTAAAACAAAATGGAGTTTCAAATCATAATGAATTTGAATTTTTCTCTTGAAAACATATTGCATCCAATTAAGCTGTATTGCAAGGCAGGCTCACAGTCTATGATTTATATTGTTATAATTAGCAGATGAAATAAAGATTATAAAACACACTGATCAGGGAAGTGCAACTTGGGAATATGTTAGAAGTGTTAATTCTGAACATTGCAGTGTTTGTTTCCATCACCCTGTTTCTAATTAGAAGCACAAGCACAAAATACTACTAAAGGATAGGATAAAAAATGGAGGATATTTTAGGCCAGGTGCAGTGGTTCATGCCTGTAATACCAGCATTTTGGGAGACCAAGGCAGAAGGATCACTTGAGGCCAGCAGTTTAAGACCAGCTTGAATAATACAAGGAGACCCCACCTCTACAAAAAGAAAAAAAAGAAAAAAATCTGGTTGTGGTAGCTTGTGCCCATAATCCCAGCTACTTGGGAATCTGAGGCAGGAAGACTGTTTGAGCCCAGGAAGTCGAGGTTGCAGTGAGCCATGATCACACCTTTGTACTCCAGCCTAGATGACAGCAAGACCCTGTGTCTAAAAAGACCCAATTTAAGGTAAATATCAACTTTCTCAGGTTTGCCCTAAGTTACTCAGTATATTTCAGTCATCATTCTGTTTATTGCCCATCCTTCCCTCCCTCTAGAATGTAAGCTCCATGAGGGTAAGGAATTCTGTTGCTTTTGTTTAGTGCTGTATCTTTAGGGTATAGAATAATGCCTGGCATATAGTAGGTGCTCTCTCTATATTACTCTCTCAGTAAATGAAAGAATAGAGAAATAGTCATATTTGCAGGATGAAATTCTAGTATTATAAAAGGAAATTACTATACTGCAGGCTAAATATGGTAAATGGAACACGTGTTTATCTCTGTTCCCTCCAAAAATGCCTCTAAAATAATATAAAAGACATAAACTCACAGAGTAAAAGAACTAGAGAGAAGACAGCAGCAGACAAGAGATTTCAACAAAATTTTGATGGCTGATCGCCTTGACAATTTTGCCAGGCTGGGAAAACTGCAACCTAGGCCCAGTGGGGAGAAGGTAATTAGAAACGAGCTATTTGTGCCAGGGCTCCCTAGAAAGGCTCAGGATTCGGAGGCATCTTGTGCCCCTCATGCACCCTTCTCAGGAAGCTGCTGGAGGATGTACTTCACCAAAACCAGGTAGAAGTCAGGAGAGAAAAAGACCTAGGACTGGGGACACAGGGATCCAACACAGGAGAGGGCTAAAGGACATTTCCAGGATGAGAGTAAAGGGAGGTCTCAGCCTGACAGGATAACAGGCCTAGGGAGCAACCAGTCCACATGGTAGCAGGGAACAAAAGACTCCAAGGTTGATGTCTTAAAGAAAGGAAAACAGGATACTTTCAGGAAGTATTTTTCTAGTTGTTAAAGAAGTAGAAGCAGCAGCAGCTGATAGACAGCCTAGTGTACTTGAACATACCCAGAGGATATTTTACAGTTCTGCCAGAGGATTGAAGCTCCCATTATACAAATGAGAAATCAAAGCAATTATAATCTCCAGGGAAAACAAATAGTTATACAAAAAAAGGAAATGGAATTATAATCTACCATGAAGGCTTAACTGTGATTAATAGTTACTTACTCGACATAATACTATATATACTGGGTTTTCAAGGGGAGGGCAAGTATTTGGTATGTGGGAGGAGGAGACAGTATAAGAAAATAAAACCAGTATCTTCCATAACTGAGAATCAATAGATGCTATCAAAAACTGAAAAATCATGGCTGGGCACAGTGGTTCACACCTGTAATTCCAGCACTTTGGGAAGCCAAAGTGGGCAGATCATCTGAGGTCAGGAGTTTGAGACTAGCCTGGCCAACATGGTGAAACTCTTGTCTCTATTAAAAATACAAAAATTAGCTGGGCGTGGTGGCACATGCCTGTAATCCCAGCTACTCAGGAGACTGAGGCAGGAGAATCACTTGAACCCAGGAGGTGAAAGTTGCAGTGAGCCGAGATCACGCCACTGCACTCCAGCCTGGGTGACAGAGCAAGACTCCATCTCAAAAACATAAAATGAAACTGAAAAATAAAAAAATAGCAGTAGAAACGTAGTATTCAAAGCTATAAAGGTAAAAACTCAAAGAAATGGCTAAAATTTGAAAGTGCTGCCCTTTGGAAAGCTTTCAAAGCTATGTGTACATGTGTTATATTTTTATATAAGTAAAAATAAAATTAAGAGGATATTATGCTTTCATTATTTACTTCAAGAGAAGGATCTTGAAGTCAGATGTGTTCATCTTTTAATCTCCATATATAGAAGATAGTTGATAAATGATGAATGAGTGAATGGAGAGCTGTCATAAACTTATTTAGAGTTCATAACATATCACTGGCAGCTGGTGGAATGATAAGATCTGCATCAGAAAATGATTTGAGGAAGCTCAGAAAAGACAGGCAATTGTGTACCCCACTACAGTGGAGCCCTGGGGTTTCTGCTCAGTTTAACCTATTACACAGTGTAAGGCTGGCAAAAATTGCTCATTTCCATAAAGCTGACTTTGCAGATTTAAAAAGTCCGGAATGGGAAATAAATATGCTGCTCTTAATAAATGCCTAGTTAAGGTATAGTTAATATAGTTAAATGTGAAAGTGTATAAATGATATATCTTAATAGCACCCAGAACACATTTCAGGACTGAGATAAATGCAAACTTTAAAAAAATTCTAACATCCTCTAAACACATTGCCTTATCATAGTAAATGATAAATTACTAAAGAAAAATGTTATTCTGCAATGTTTTGAAGATTAAGTAGCGTGTGAGTGAAATTAACATTGTGTGTAAGTGAAGCTGTGACTATATCATGTCAGGTTGGTAATAAAATTGCAAAGGAGAGAGAATTAGAGTTTTATGCCACAGAAATGGAAGTAGTTTTCATTTTAATTGTTTTTCTTTAAATGGATTGTTTCTGTAATATACTATATTCTTTCCAGTTCACAGATGTTCAGGAGGGATAAAAGAGTTATAAAATATTCTAATGTGAGCTTTTAAAATAGCTTTTTTGGAAGAGGAAAAGAGCAGTCTAAAGAATTCAGAATTTTTAGAGTATAATAAAGTATTCATATTTGCAAATTTAGTAATTTGTATTTTGTGATATGGAAAAACAAATGGCCTTTTAATGTTGACACCACTACTGGCCTGTTAGTCACATAAATTCATTTTGCTCATGATTTTATTAAAGTCAGAGATCTCTACAGTTCACTTTCTTCCTCACCACCTCTCTTGCTAGCAGCAGTTCTTTATTCTTGGCCTTAGGAAAGTCCACCTTTTCTCTAGCACCTAAATGTGGCTCTGGACTTTGCCTGAGCTGACCTGGATGAATGAATTTGTTGTGCTACTATCAGAGGCTCCCAGCTATCCCTCTGCCTCTGGCCAGAATTCCTTCCCCCTCTGCCCTTCTAGCAGGCCCCACCCAGAGCCTCCTCAGGCCCTGTGACGGCACAGAGCCAGGTGCTGTGCTCCTTACACTTACTGCGCTTTTCTCCTTCTCCCTGTCTTCATATTTTTCCATGATTCTTTCTAAAGCTACGTTTTTTGTGTGTGCTGTATGTAAAGGCTCCTGTGTATCTCAGGGCTCTGATCTTCTGTTACCCTCATAGCTGCTTTTCCTTGCTAGGCACATGCTCAGAGCCTAAGATACATCCTGAGAAATACGCACTACTGTGGAAACCAACATTAGGATCAAAATGCCACTTTATTTACTTGTTTATTCAACAACAGCGGCAACAGATATTTACTGAGTGCCTATTACGCATGAGGTGCTGGGCTGGTTCTATAATGCTGAGCAGGAGATACATGCATTCTGCTCTTATGCAGCTTACGATCTGGTGAGCAAAATAGACATTGAAATGAACTCGCCAATGAATCCATGAATTTCCAATATCATAAGTGCTGGGAGTCAGACGTACAGGGTGATATGTGTGCGGAGAGCAGGGGTATCCCACTTAATTTGGGGGATTAGGGAAAGTTTTCTTCCGGAAGTGACACTTCAACTAGAGTCAGCTGGAAAAGAGCAGAGCTTTCTCCCCAGAAGCTCAGGAGTGAAGGCCTTGAGGCAGAGGAGAGAGCAGAGGATTTGAGAAACTTAGAGAAGGATTCTTGCCCTTCATAGACAAGGAGGCTTTGAAGGGTGAGGCTGAGTGGGCAGGAGATGTTATGGAGGGCTGGCATGTGAGGGGCAACCGAGGCTTGAATGGGAGCAGGATGGCATGAGGCCGGTACTCTGACAGAATGGATTGGAGGGTGTAGGTGTGGGTGGTGGACATCTGCTCAAATTCTCCCTCATATCTGAGGTACACTGGTGCCCTGAGGCTCCCTGGGTTTTCCCGTCACTTCCTGTGGTCCTATTACATGGTCACACACAATCGAGTGTGAGAGGAGTGGTACACACCAGCCTTGAGAAGCACAGATGTGACAGACGCATGGCTGCCTTGATTAGAAGACTTTCTAGGTTTTTCTTTGGGCATTTCTCTCGTTTCTCAATGTCCAGTCAGGGCTTGTTTCAACCTTGCTTCTGCCTGATCCTCTGATACCTCTTGGAGGTAGAAGAGGAAACAAGAAATAACATAGCAAAGGCAAAGAGGAGTGCTCTGTTGTTTCGTATAAGGTTTGTATCATCAACCAAAAAAATGAAGCTACACTTGAGACGGCGGAAAGTGTGTCATTTCAAATGGAAAATCCAGTCATTAACTACATGGTAAAAATTATGAACAAGAAAAGGACCAATGATAGAATGAGACGTCAATGGAAAACACAGATAGGAGTTTCCGTGTCCCACACTGCAAAGTTGAATTCCATCAGTCGAGCCAGAAGGTTAGGATGACCCTGCTCTTCTAGCCTCCTCCCTGCAACCCAATACAAACTTATTCTTTGCCAAAAGCAGCACCCACCGTTTGGTGAGATTTTCTGTTACGCCAGCTATTTAGAGAATAAGTTATTCTCCTCATCCCTTCTTGTGTAGTTTTCCACCACAGGGTGTTTTCCGATTTTTCCCTTGTAGTGCAACACTTGGTTTCATGGGCAAAAATGCTTTCTGAGTATAAGAACAAACTCCTTCCTCCCTTCTCTTCATCCTCCTGTCCTTCTTTCCACCCTTCTTCCTTCCTTCTTTTTTCCTTCCCTTTCTTTCCGTCAACAATTATTGTTTATGACATTCAAAGCACTAACTTCTAAATCAAATTTGTGCAAAGCAGCAGTTTTGATCATCATCCCAGCATTGTCCTGAAATGACTCCCCATTTATTGATGACCTAATTCTGCCTGGTCAAGTCAGAGGAAGTGTTAGCCACATGGACTTTGTAGCCACAAATTTCAGCACATTTATTTTGATTCAGCTGGGTCTTTCCCATTTGGGCGCCTTCTTTGGACACGTTTGAGGAAAGATGGAATGTTGGAGGAGAGGGTTGTCTTCTTTTCTCCTTTTTGGAGTTCCTTCCCCCTCCACCTTCCCTCTTCTCCAAGGGAGACAGAAGGTGACAATCCCGCTGTACACAACAGAAAAGGAAAACTCAGGCTCCTGAGTGAGAGTCAACAAGCACTTCAGAGACTGAAGCCTGTGCCCACAGGTGAATGACAGCAGTGCCCCTCCGTAGGAGGGAGTCCAGCAGGGAGAGAAGGTGGGGGGCAGGAGGAGCCTGGGGAGATTCGCTTACCTGACCCTCAGTAGTGCTTGACTGGGGCAATGGGGCCTCCTGACCAGGCAGTGGGAGCACTGAGGACATCCCACATCTCCCTTTGGCACCATTCCTTTGCATGCCTGGCCACCCATCATGCACTCAGCAAGCATTTGTTGAGCACCTTGTATGGACGTGACATTGAGATGCTCACACATTGTCTCGTTTCTCAAGGAGCATACAGTCTAGTGGGAGGGAAATAAATAGACCACAGAACACAATCTGTAGCAAAGCAAATAAAGAAGGTACACTAGCAGAGGGACATTTGCAGGCACACAGGGAGAAGGGGGAGAATTTATTATGTCTGGGTTTGAAATTCAAATATGAGAATGTGATACTTAAAGTGACAAGGTCATGTGATGTACATGTGAGGTGTCTGATAAACCCTCATGTCAAGGAAACCTAATGTATGAAAATTTAATCTCAGAAGAGTTAGGTGGGACTGTTATGTTATAAATAGGTGCTTTACAACAAAAGATTATTAAAATAGTAAGTATGTCTTATGTTCATATGACATAAAATATTAACAGAAGGCATAGACTAAAAGGACTTTTGAAATGTTAATATAGCTATGGAAAATATGCTTCAGCATGTTATTGCAGATTATCTTTCATAAATATTTCTGTTGCATAAACTAAAAATACCTGTAATTAGATCATAAGTGCAAACATCTCTAGGAATAGGACTGAGGCATCAGGAGTTTTTAAAGCTCCCTAGGTTGTTCTGCTGTGTGGCCAACACTCCTAGGCTGGAGTGGCACAATCAGGGCTCATTGCAACCTCTGCCTCCTGGGTTCGAGCAATTCTCCTGCCTCAGCCTCCCAAGTAGCTGGGACTACAGGTGCGTGCCACCACACCCGGCTGATTTTTGTATTTTTAGTGGAGACAGGGTTTCACCATGTTGACCAGGCTAGTCTCAAACTCCTAACCTTGTGATCCACCCGCCTTGGCCTCCCAAAGTGGATGCCACTGTGCACCCTGGGGAGCATCTGATTGGACAATGGGGACTTGATTTCTCCGGGGCCTCTCATCCTGGAGTGCAAATTGAATTACACAGCAATTGCAATGCAAATGCCACTAGCTTTGATTTGAACAAGTTCTCACAGGTGTGTTGCACTACTGTCCCTACTCACGGAAAGAGAGCACTGCAGATATGTCCACTAGTCCTGTCATAGTTCTTAGGGGCCTGTACCGTGGGCTCACAAGCATGTGCAATTAACTAGCCCATGACATTTCTCTCTCTTCTCTTGATTAGCTTTGTTACCTTATATTGTGACCCCAAACTATGGTCCTACACCAGACTCACAATGATTCCAATAGGCAGCAGCCAGGAAATGATTCTAGCTGAAAGACACTATCCTGTCCTCAGAATCACTGGTCCCAAGCAGCTCTTATAGCTCTGGGTGTTAGGTTTCATCTTCCCTTATAATGAGTTCTCTCTGGAGGGTCTTCATGGCCCACAATAAAAAAAAATTCAGGGGCCACCCCCCAACCCAACAGCCTTGTCTTCATATCTGCTCATTTTCAAGTAGGAGCCACAGCCATACCAAGCTTTGTTTTGTTGCTAGAAAGAACAGGACGAGCCTGGTAGAAAAAGGAGTATGGGGAGACGGGAGGAAAAGGGTTCTTAGGAGGAAGTCATGCCAAGGACCTCTGTAGCCACAGTCTCCACAGCAGTGGGAACACTGCCTGCGGCCCTGATCAATGGGCCGTGTCTGTGCAGGGAGGGCTGGGCTCGCTTGCAGTGTGTTAGTATAGGGCCTTAGGACCTTCTCAGATGGCCTTCACAGAGCGGGTGTCTCATCCTACCATGGACATTATGTGACTGGGCGCCGCTGGGTGCAGAAACCTCATCAGTAAAGGAGCATACAGTGATTAAGGGAGCACCCCACCTCTTCCTGTTGAACCAATCTCTCTGTGAACCCTTCTCATCATTTTTCCAGGTTCTCTTTTTTCTCTCTCCATTTTTTCCATTCCCATCATATGTGGGCACGATATACACGTAGATGTGGCATGTATCTATGCCCTATGCTACTGTTAAATGCAAAATTCTCTTTTTCTTTGCCAAAATGCACATTTTCGTTGTTGTTATTTGAGGAATTACTAACAGTTAAAGAGACCCTCATCATGATTTAAAAGGTCCATGTGCAGTAATATACAACCTTCAGAAAATACTGGCACAGTGTCTATTAACATACTGCAGTGTGTGTGTACATATATTTTAACAGGATCTTGCTCTGTCACTTAGACTAGAGTGTAGTGGTATGGTCACGGCCCTCTGCAGCCTCAAACTCCTGGGCTCAAGCAATACTCTCACCTCAGTCCCCTAGTAGCTGGGACTACAGGTAGGTGCCACCATGCCTGGCTAACTTTTTTTCCCTGTAAAGATGTGGTCTCACTATGTTTCCCAGGTTGATCTTGAACTCAAGGAATTCTAGCCTCAAGGAATCCTCTTGCCTCCGCTTCCCAAAGTGCTGGGATTACAGACAAATGGCACTGCACCCAGCTCTGCAGCATAAAATAGTAAATTCCAGGAAAATTTAAAGGAGGCCAGAATTTCCAAACCATTCTGCTGCCATTTATAACAAATAGGCCTCTAATATTATCTGTTTCACTCTTTTGTGTGTATTTCTATTGTTTCGTAAATACAACTGTCTCAAGCGTTGCATGCTTTTAGAGTAGAATGGAGATGCCAAGTTGTTATTCTCAGAGGTTTTGTTTAAGGAGACAAACAGCTTAAGCAACACCCACGTTCATAATGTTAGCACAGTTTAGATGTAGAAAAGCAAAGATATGCCTTACTGCAAATCACTGCCTCCACATTGCTAATGTGTGAAAATCCAAACTTCCCAAACATACAAATTATATTAATGCTGGATGTTTCATTTTACAAAGCTTTCATTAGATAGTGGGTTCCTAGAATGCATTCATGTGAAGGCAGCTGTTCAGAAGTTAATCTCCTGTGCGATATGAAGCAGGCATGCCTCTCATTCTGCATGAAACATTCCAACTCTTTTTAAATCATGAGGTCTAGCTTTAACAGCTTTTTTTTTTAACTTCATTTGCTTTATTTATATATTTAACAATTCTAAAATATTTACTTCTTGCTTTGAAAAAAAAATTAAAAATATGGGAGCACTGACTGACTCCTCTTTAGGAGAAAAGGATTATACGTACAGCTATGGAGAGTTACGGTTCCTCCTTTAACAAAGGAAAATATTAATAAAAAAAGTGCTTCATTGATCAAAAAAGGGCTAAGAGCTGCAAGCATTTGTTCACACTAGATAAGGAAAAAATTATCTAGGTTTTTACTTGTATAATCAGAGGATACAGCAAGGCCTAAAACCATCTTGAGCCAAAAAAATTTAGTCTTGGAGCAAACAAAGTGTACAAGGATTTCCAGTGTTATAGCAGCCCCTGGCAGAGCTGCAAAGAAAAGCCAAGCGGTCTCCGTTCAGGTTCTAGCCTGGGGCCTGCTTGAGCAGTGGGTGCTTCTACTGCTGGGGCTTCCGGTAGAACAGTGAGGGAGTCGTGGCTGAAGAGCACAGTCATGTCCACTGTATGGGCAGACATCACTAGGCATTGGCTCACTGTTCACCAGTATTTCCCCTACACCTCGTGCATGTCTCCAACTAGGCTTCACTGGGTTATTGACAGAGTATTTTTGAACTGGAGAGATCTTAGGAAACCATGTGGATCAACCTCCCCTTATTCATTATGCATGAAAATGCAAATAACTTGCCCAGGACCATAACACAGGTAAAGGATAGAGTTGAGACTACAGTTTAGTGCTCTTGGCTTCTAGTCCAAGACTCTTTCTGTACCTGCTACCATAACTCTTCATCTCCCACCTCCACAATGAGGCAACTCCCTGTGGTTATCTTGCCAGTTAACCTGTCCATCACTAAAGAATGACCATGATGAAACCCTGGGTACAAAGCTTCTCTAGCCATAGCATGGGCCCAGCAGCAGGTTCATGTAACAACCCTGAGCTTCTACAGACTCACCTGCTCCTAAGGCTGGCTCCCTGATTCTTCCTGGTGGAAACCTTAGGACCTAAACCTTCAGCTCCTGCATGCACAGCCATGGCAGGGCATTAATGCTAGCTTGATTTCCTCCAGAAATGAGCAATAGCTCTTTGAGCATTTTCTACAGGCTCCACATGGCTCCAAATCACAGCCCATGGCCACAGGCACTGCCAGCTCCCTCAACAAAATTGGGAATTTTGTGGACCCCACGAGAGGCCTTATTTATTACCTCTCCCAGAGAAAGCAGACTGGGGCAATAATCGTCAAAGTAATATTTACCCCTTAATAACTGCCTATTTTTATACCGGTGTTAGAGGTTAATAGCAGTGTTATTTACTCCTCTGCCAAAAAGAACTGAAGGATGTGAAATGTAGCAGTCAATAAAGCTGAACAGTCAGATAAATAACATTCATATTATTTCCTGACAAATCCTTCTGCAACCCAGGGATATAAATAAACCTAAGAAAGCAGTTCCTGCATTACAAGTTTACTGATGTGTAAAATGTAATTTAAAAAAGAGCCTCGAACCCTAGAAGCACTGGATTCTGTAACTGTGTACACCAACAGACAGCCCCACGATTGTGCGCATGCACATGTGTGGAGGCCGTCTGCGAATGCACATTTATTTCCAGACACACTTATTATCTCTAGTCCGTGAGTGTGGTCATTCTTCTCTTTTCCTCTTGACTTCCGGGATGTGTACTTCTGCTTTTCCTCCCACCTCTTTGATGGCTCTTTCTTAGTTTTCTCCTCTCATACTCTTAAGAGGACTTCGTCCTAGTCCCAGGTGTTCTGTTCTGGTGCCTTCCTCAGTGGTCCAGCCTGTCTCTGTGGCTGAATCACAAATATGTATCCCCACCTTCCATCTCCCTGAGCTCTAACTCCTGTACTGACAGGCTCCCTGACATTCCCACCAGCATGTATAACAGGTACCTCAGGCATGGTCTGGCCTCGATGTGGCTCTGAATCCCACCCCCGGCCTGCTCCCCAGTCCCTCAGCCCCTGTGGTCTTCCCCAAATCATCAAATGGCATTACCTTTCATGCAGCTATTTCATGAAAATGCCTAGCACCTTTTTAATCCTTCTCTGATATTCCCTTGCCCCCACTTGATATTAAAGCCACCAGCAAGTCCTGCAAACCTCCATCCCTGTTCTTTCTGTCTCTACCCCAGCCCCTGTCCAAGGTCACCATCTTTCTGGTTGCTTTCCCAGCTGCCACTCCAGCCCCTCACTCATTCCCCTCCCAGTAGAGTGAGCTTTTAAAATATGAATCCAAGATCTTTCCTTGGCCTACAAGCTCTATGTGACCTGACCCTGTTCCTCTCCAGCCCCTCTCCCTCTCTCATTGCCCTCCAGCCACACCAGCCACCTCTTAATTCCTCAAACAGATCAAGCAGGTTGCTTCCACTCAGAATGCTGTGGATCCAGTGTTCCCATGCTGGCTTCCTCCTGTCACTCTGTGAGGGGTCCTTCCAACCATCCAGTCTAAATACATGCTGCTGCCTTCATGTCACCATTACTATTTTCTTTGTAGCACACATCATTTATTGAAATGACATTGTTCCTAGGCGGGCTTGCATGTTCATTATTGATCTCTACCAGACTTCAGCCTCCAGAAGAGCAGGGCGTTGGGGCTGTCATCTTCATCACTGGGCATCCAGTGCCTGAGGAGCTATCAGGCACACGGCAGGCACCTGTATTAGTTTGTTAGGACTGCCATGCAAAGCACCACAGACTGGGTGGCTTGAACAATAGAAATTTATTTGCTTAGGATTCTGGTAGCTAGAAGTCTAAGATCAAGGTGTCAGCAGTGTTGTTCTTCTGAGGCCTCTCTCCTTGGTTGGCAGATGACCATCTTCTTCCTGTGTCTTCACATGATCTTCTTTATTTTATTTTTTAATTTTTATTTTCTTTTTGAGACAGAGTCTTGCTCTGTCACCCAGGCTGGAGTGTAATGGCACAATCTCACCTCACTGCAACCTCTGCCTCCTGGATTCAAGGGATTCTCCTGCCTAAGCCTCCTGAGTAGCTGGAAATTATAGGCACTTGCCACCACACACAGCTAATTTTTTTGGTATTTTTAGTAGAGACAGGGTTTTGCCCTGTTGGCCAGACTGGCTTCAAATCCCTAACCTCAAGTGATCTACCCAACCGCCTCCCAGAGTACTGGGATTACAGGCATGAGCTTCCAAGCCCGGCCCACGTGGTCGTCTTTATGCCTCTGTGTCCTAATCACCTCTTCTTATAAGGACATGTAAGTCCCAGTCATAGTGGATGAGGGCCCGTTCTAATGGCCTCATTTTAACTTGATCCCCTCTTTAAAGACCTTGTCTTCAAATACAAGCACATTCTAAGGTACTGGGGGTTAGGGTTTCAACATATGAATTTTGGAGGGAACACAGTTCAGTTCACACCAGGATCTAACACAGGGTAATAGAGATGATGATGGAAACCACCATTGTTGTGATCTTGTTATGTGGACATTGTTTCAAGTACTCCTCCTGTATTATCTTAGTTAATCTTCACAAACATCCTGCAGGAATGTCATTATCAGTTCCATTTTCCAGGTGAGAAAACTGAGACACAAAGAAATTAGGTGACCTGCCTGAGGTCACAGACGATAGGTGGTGGAGCCCGTTTGATTCTAGTATCTGTGGTCTTTACCACCACCCTGGCCAGCTCCCTGGTATTTACAAACCTCTGTTGAATGCATGGATGTAGGGGGAGTGACCCGGAATTCAGCACGTGCATGTGCACGGCATCTAAGGCAGACACATAGCCATTGCTGCACCATTATATCCATGTGACTAAATCTATCAATCTCTATCTTTATGGCTTCCATTATGGCGCCTTGCCTTGCTTAGAAAGGTCTTCCCTTCTCCAACATTTACAAATTTGGGAATAGGGTTTTCTCCCTCATTTTGAGACATGAATTGTTACTTAAATTGGTCATGAGAGTAACTTTTTTCAGGGTGACTTAAACAAGGTTTCTCTTTTGTTCATTCCTTTTTTGGGGGAGCTGGGGAGACAAGGTCTCACTTTGCTGCCCAGGTTGGAGTACAGTGGTGCCATCATAGCTCCCTGCAGCTTCCCCACTCAGTGTCTTAAGTAGCTAGGACTACAGGTGTGTGCCACAACACCCAACTAAATTAAAATCTTTTTTTTTTTTTTTAAGAGATAGGGTCTTGCTATGTTACCTGGGCTGGTCTCAAACTCCTGGTCTCAAGTGGTCCTCCCATCTCAGCCTCCAAAGTGCTGGGATTATAGGCATTAGCCACCATGCCCAGCCTCCAATGTTTTTCTTAATCCATAAAACTGGAACTTTTGGCCTTGAATATAACAGTGGTGGAGACTTGAAAATGTGTTGTTTCCAAATCTTCACTGGGGCTTCTCCCCAGAAAATCTCTCCTCTCATGTCATGTTGAACAGTTGGTATGTGATGTGACACATGTTTCTAAGCCAGAAATCTCTACACTTTCTCTTGATGTCAGCTACTTTTGACTTCTTTGAAGTCCTCAGACAAAGCAGGGAGGTGAGTGTGTGTGGTGGGTGGGGGGCAGGGTGGCTGTGGCTATGGACAGATGATGACTATTCCCCTCTCCACTTGGGATCCGTAAAAGTCATGGTAGACAGAATGGGAGGACAGGCCTTGCAGTGACCAGGGGAAGAGGGGAGTGAAAATGCAAGATGCTACAAGAAAATGATGTGACCAACTGACTCGGAGATGGACCCAGTAAAACTTGGAACTTTATGAGTTGTAAATATCTTGGTCTGTAAAAAAAAACAAAAACAAACAAATACTGCTGAAATAGACTTAGTGTAGCAAGTCCCATTCTGGAAACTTCAGGCAATTGCAGTCTGGCATCATGTGGTACATCATCACTGTCTCTTCTGCAAAAGTCTGAGGATAAAAAGAATTGGTTGAAAAAACTAACATCTCCATCGGTTTGTAATCAGTGAATACAGTAAGTGCAGGGAACTGATGACTGCTTGCAGAGTACATTATTTTATGTATCTTGTGGGAGAGGTTGAGAGGGTTCTGTTTAAAAAGGCTGCCCTAATAAATGATTTACCAGGGCAGCCAGAGATCAAAGAAATTGCTCAGAAATTGCATCTCAGGGCACCTAAAATTCAAAGTTTATGGAAGCCCTCAGAACCCCAAACCTTTTATGACTATTACATTAGTTAACCACTAAATTTTCAAAGCAGCATGACTGCCGTGGGTTTTAATAAGAGCTGCATGGCCTAATCCTTCCTCTCTTAATAAGCGGAATGACGATGGCGCTGAGAGACAGTTTGAAACTATGGCACATGTCATGGAAGATCTAATATGGAGAGAGGCTTGGGCCGGATTGGGGAAATTTTAAAGTCTGATCAGAAAAAAATTGACCCAAAACAAATCCCACATATTTTGAAACCAAATGATAGGAATTCTGCCTTGGACATGATGCCTTAGCTGGAGTCTGCTCGTTAGAGAACTGTGGAGAGGCCGAATAGCTGCAGAGATTTGAAACCCAGTTCAGTGCTCTCAGAGCAGTCTAGGCCCTGCCTTACTCCTGATCACCGTTTTACAATGATGAAAGTTCCCCAGCAGCCCCAAGACTTGCGAGAGTTTCCCAAGAACTAGCTGCTGTTCCTCCTCCCAAACAAACCATGGTCCATTCTCAAAATGGAGAACCAAAAATAGGTAGAACAGCGGTCCTCACAGTGTGTTCCAGGGACCCTTTGAGGGTTGGTCCTGGAGACCCTCTCAGGTGATGTGTAAGTTCAAAATTATTTTTGTAATAATTCCAAGACACTATTTGCCTTTGCCATTCTCATTCTCACATGAGCAGCCACCAGTAGGACTGAGAGGAGGATCACCCAACTGAACACTGCTCAGACTGCAGAATTATGAGCATGGAAAATAGTGGTAGTTACCAGCCACTGAGTTTGGGGTGCTTTGTTTTGCAGCCATAGATCATTGGAACAGTCATGCCAGGGATGCATGTTGAGGCTGTTAGTATCAGTGACCTTTATTTTTTTGAGACAGAATTTCACTCTTGTTGCCTAGGCTAGACTGCAATCACACTATCAACTCACTGCAACCTCCGCCTCCCAGGTTCAAGTGATTCTCCTGCCTCAGCCTCCTGAGTAGCTGGGATTACAGGCACCTGCCACCATGCCCAGCTAATTTTTGTATTTTTAGTGGAGATGGGGTTTCGCCATGTTGGCCAGGCTGGTCTAGAACCCTTGACCTCAGGTGATCCATCCGCCTTGACCTCCCAAAGTGCTGGGATTACAGGCGTGAGCCATCATGCCTGGCCAGTATTGGTGATCTTGATGGGGGACAACTCTAAGTTTTTTTAGCCATTTGAGAACTGAGTCTGGGTGTCACCAAAGAGAACAGATAATAAAGGATCACTCACAGAGATGGAGATCAGAATTACTGATTTCTTGACATATTAATGGCTTGAATCAAAAAGTGAGGGTATATGCACAGTAGTGGTTTTCCCTCACAGACAGAGCTGAAGGTGGTTACTGACGGTTGGAGGAGATTTCTGCCGATGAACAACTTTGAGGAAATTCATGGAGATGATGATGGCAGTGATGGCAACAGTAATGATGGTGATAATGATTGTGTGGTACAGATGGAACGTGGCCCAGGGACTCCAGGGTTCTGAACCAAAAGAAATGAGTATTGGAGAGAACATGTTGTCATGGAGAGAGTACAAGCACTGGCGTCAGAAGACCTGGTCCAAGTCCTGGCTTCATAATCTTGGACAGGTCATTCCTTTCACCTTAAGTTCAATTTCCTAACTGCTAAATGTGGACAGTGTACTTCCTGCCCCTCCTTTCACAGAGTTTTCATGAGGCTCAAGTGAGAGGCTGTGAAAGTGCTCTAGAAAGTGCTATGCAAAGGGGAAGAACATTCAGATATGACATGTGAGTTTGCTGCTGGAAGGAATCTTCCCGATACTTCAGCAGTTATGAAAAAAATAGCAAGTGATAAAAGACCATTTTGCAAGAAGTTTTTGAGGGTTTTGTTTTGTTTTGTTTTTTATGAGAGTTACTGGACTTGCCGCTTCCTACAGCTGCTGGCCAGGGAAAGGTGATGTGGCACCACAAATAAGGCAAGCCCCGTGTTCCTGATGTCTGGAAGGTGCAGCATTTTCTGTTCTGTTACTGCCATCATGATAAACCAGTCATGTCCTAGTTGTTCAACATTGTCCCAAAAATTAGGGATGGGGCTTGAAGGAGAAAAAGCAGGTCCTTCCTTTCTAGCCTGCTCGTGGTGCGCAGAATAATCCCCCCACTCCTCCCCAAAGATGGCCACATTTGAATCCCCAGAACCTGTGGATGTGTTAGACTATGTGGCAAAGAGGAATTAAGGTTGCAGACAGGATTATGGTTGTTAATAGCTGACCTTGAAGTGGGAGCGTGCCCTGGGTTATCCACATGCATCCAACGTAATCGCAAGGGTCCTTAAAAATGGAAGAGGCAGGCAGAGGAGGAGAGGCAGAGGGAAGGCAGGTAAGAAGGACTCGGCTGGGTGTCGTGGGCGTTGAAGGTGGAGGAAGGGGCCCGGAGTCGGGGGATGTGAGCTGGACGAGGAAAGGAAAGGCATTCTTTCCTAAAGCTTCCAGAAGGAACAGATCCTGCCAACACCTCGATTTTAGCCCATTAGACTTATTTTTTACTTCCGACCTCCAGAACTGTAAGATAATAAATTTATATTGTTTAAGCCACCAATTTCCTGGTAATTTATTACGTCAGCAATCAAAAACTAATATATTGCCTGACATCTTCTTGGGCAAGCTACCTTTGCGGGAGGACGAACGGGAAGGTGTGACCCAGGGCCACTCATGAGTCGATGGAATTTAGTTCCATTTGCCATGATACGTTCAAGACCTAAACCAGCAGACGGCAAGAAAGGTCTGAGATTTTCCCATTAGTGAAGCTGTAGTTGTATAGGCAGGAAGAGGTATCAGCACCAAGAGCCAGGCTGCATACAATTGACCGTCTGACTTCTCTGCATTGACTTACTTGGCTTTTGCCTGGCTTCCCCTCCCTAGAATATAAGCTGTGTCAAGTTCACTGCTGTGACCTCAATGCTTAAAATAATCCCCGGGCCATAGTAAGTGCTCAAGAATTGCTTATTAACAAATTCACTCATTCAACAAATTTTTGCTAAGACTGTGTATCAATACTAGAAAGTAAGTTAATTGTGGGCAGAGAGTTTTACCTGATTTGTTAGCTGCTGCATTTCTGTATGTAGAGCAGCACCTGGCGCTCAGTAAACATGTATGGAATTGTTGAATGAATGATTTAAAGAGTAACACACAAAGGCTCTCCTTTTGAGGAGTACATAATCTCGGGACTTTAGTTTTTAGGCTTGTCAGTATAGCCGCTTACGCCAAAATTGAGCTTTGTTTCCTCTCCCAAATTTTCAACAAATGGCAATGACTTGTCAATTCATTGTGTTGCGGGGGAGGAGAGGTGGAGGCATGAGGAGGGGCTGGAGAAATGCCAAGGGGTTCCTAAGTCAATATTTTTCCAGGTAATACAAGGATTTATCTAGACAGAGTATTTGCTGAAACAATTTCTGTTTTTATTATTTTAATATCTATTTGCAATTTGACTACATGACATCATCACTGTAAGAGCGTCAAGAAGCAATGGAGTCCCCCCCTCCCCAGTTCTGCTCCAACCCCTCTCAGAGGTAACCACTGTTAACAGTTTGGTCTATGTTCCCTTCTTTTCAAATATCTTAATAGAGGCCTCGTTTTCAGGACTGCTTAAAATAAATACGGGCTTAGAGCTTGATAAGAACCAAAACCGCTGAGAAAACAACTTAAAAACATGTACTAAAAATAATATGAAAGACAACTGTGTAACAGAAATCCCTAGATGGGAAAAATTATTTTTTAAATTGCTGTGATTTGTACAATAGCTGGTTTTCCCATGCTCTATGTTTTTGTCCCTTTAATTTTTTTTATATCTTAAAATTACCAGGAGCCTTAAATCCATTTGCCTGGGAATGAACAAATAAGTCTTTACTACTATCAACAGCAAAAAAGAACTTTTCCTGACATTTACAGGGATATTTTTGTGAAAAGTTGAGTAAAGCACTTTGGAAAACTTTGTGTTTTGCAGCAATATAGGGAGATGAGGTTATCAGTCGCTCCCTCGCATCTAAATAATTCTCACCCATGAAGACATCAAACCTCTCCAGAAGAAAGATACGTCAGCAAACAGGGCTAAAGCCCAGGCCATAGTCTGATGACCGTCCTTGAACTTCTCTCTCATATTCCCTCCTAACCGTGGGTTGACCTGACATTTAAAGGCTAAATTTATGCCATAATAATAATATTTAATATTTATATATTTTTTTATAGATTATGAAGCAATTTTCTACCTTTTTTTTTATTTGACCCATGAAGTTTTTAAGAGATGTGTGCTATTGCTGTTGTGGTGACCATTAGCTCCCATTTCTCAGATGAGGAAACTGAGGCTCAGTGAGCCTAAATGACTTGCCCAAAACTATAAGGTCAGTTAGTGGTGGAACTTCTGCCTTGAAATCTCTTGTCTTTTCCTGGAAGCAATGTTGACCCCCAGATAAGAAGCCACAGTTCATAACCTCCTGTTATTGTTGCCAAAACCTTCACCAACTTACTGGAAAAATAATAATTATAAAAATAATAAAATTAGATAAGGTGTTTTGTTGTATTTTGTTCATGCAGAAAATATAAGGTGTAAACTGCACCTCTCTAAGGTGGTCTCCCAAGTTGGAGAATGGACATTCTTGAGGGAGAATCCCCAGGATGTACATGGGGGCATCTCTGACTTTTCTACTGCACTGGCTGCAAGCCCTGGCTAGAGCCCTGGGGAACGGCTTTCACAGGAATCCAGGGCTAGGAACTCCCATTTCGTCCAACAGGGCACAGGGCCTCCCCACAGCATATTCATCAGCCTCCCTCAGCCCAGTAACCCTCTTCCCCTGGTTTGCTGCCTCCTTGTCCACTACCCTTGCAGCAGGCTGGAAACACAGACAGGTGGAGCTGACACTGCAGGAGCCTTCCAAGACTATAGAGCTTAACCGCAGGGCTGGAAAGATGGGAAGCCCACAGGATGGACCGCTAGGCCTTCCTGGAAGGTGCGGCAGGCTCAAGGGCTCTGATTCAGTAGCTCCATTTGTGAACATGATCGGAAAAGAGCATTATGAGAAAGTCCTTCAGTGAATAAATACAAGATGGTGGTGGAGCGTGGGGGTGGGGATTGAGTTTGAATCCTTCACAGGATGACTACAAGTCTCCTAGCCTCTGTGACTCTGTCTTATCATGGAAGCAAAGTGGAGGTAGTATTATCTGCCATTCCTAGTATATAAAAACTCAATGAGTCATTAAGTAAAGGCACTTTAAAACCTATAAAATACCAAAAAAAAAAAAAAAAACCCATATCTGTTGGATTTTTGTTGTTGGTTAGTGTTTCAGATGGAAATCTCTGCCCATAAAAATCTTCCACAGTGAACAGACATTGACACAAACACACTGGGCTTCCTTCTATTACCTCATCATCTATGTGCTCCTTAAAATCAATCGCCAGTGACTTCCTCTCTTCCTTCTTTCCCCATGCTTATGTAATTCCTTTCCTGAATGGCTGATCTTAGCCCCAAGCTCTGTCCTCCTTCCCAAGTAGCCCGGTGTGAAGAGAACTGAGGGAGACCCATTTGGTAGATGGGAGATAACTACAGGGTGAAAATGACGTTGACGTTTCCCTAAAGTCAGCAACACTGCTCAGACTACTACTCAGAGTTAATCAACCTGGACTTCTAATGTTAGGGACTGGGTTTTTTGTCCCCCGTATGTGCTTTCTCTTTTATAATAACAATATAGATGACCCAATTTGAAAGTGGGCAAAGAGCTTGAATAGATATTAATTTCTTCAAAGCAGATATACAAATGACCAAAAAGCAAATGAAAAGATGCTCAGCCTCTCTAAGCATTGGGGAAATGCTGCTCAACACCGCAGTGGGTTGCCACGGCACACCCATAGATAGCTATGCTTTTTTTTTTTTTTTTTTTTTTTAATGGAAAATAGCAAGTGTTAGCGAGGATGTGGAGAAACTGGAATCCTTATACACTGATGGTGGAAATGTAAACGATTCCATTTGGTAGTTCCTCAGTAAGTTAAATATAAAATTACCACATGACCCAGCAATTCTACTCCCAGATGTATACTCCAAAAAACTGAGAACAAATACTCAAATGCATGTACATGTTCATAGCAAGGTGGAGACAATTCAAACACCCATGGTACATTCATACGCTAGAATACTACTCAGGAATAAAATGGAATTAGCCGCTGTCACAGGCTACAACACGATGAACCTCAGAAACATTAAGCTAAGTGAAAGGCCACATATCACATGATTCCATTTATAGGAACTATCCAGAATAAATAAATCCATAGAGACAGAAAGCAGACGGGTGGTTGCCTGGGGCCTGGGTGGGGAGAGGGGAGTGAGGAGGGACTGCTCAGTGGGTAGTTTCCTTTTGGGTTGGTTAAATGTTTTGGAACTAGATAGAGTTGATGGTTGCACAACACTGAATGCACTAAATGCCACTGAATGGTCCACTTAAAATTAAACTGGTTTTGTGTTATGTGAATTTCACCTCAGCTCAAGAAAAAAAGCACAAAAAGCCATGGAACCCCAAAGCGACCGGAGGGTTGTTTGTTTCCAGAAAGACACCCAACGGTGCAGGGGTCTGCTTAAAACAAGAACCTGAGCCAGCTGAGCAACTAGGCCACTAATGAGCTCCCCTCCTCCCCAGAAGCAAATGTTCCTCCCCCTCCTCCTCCCAGCCATTCATTAGGCTCCAACCTGCTACTTGTCAGGTAGCATTAGTTGTACTGGTGTCCTGGGGACTGGGGTGTCCTTGCTCCTCCTGATTCCTTATTTATTATGTTAATGAGAACATAACCAAGGTTCTGAGGCAGAAACTCCGAGATAGATACTTGGGCTCTATTCAGTGGGCAGGTGGTCTCCACAGGGTGCGGTGGAGGGACTCCCACCAAGATGTCTGGTTTCAAACCCAACTATGTCACACACTTGCTTTATAGCCTTCAGCAAGTCAGTTCTGAGGCTGAGTTTTCTCACCTTAAAATGAAACTACACAATATTTTCCTTAATTAATATTAATATCCAGAAACAAATTGCCTTGGCAACCCCTCACTTGCAACCTCCCTGGTCTGCGCCCCATCATCTTTTCCTTGACAAATGCAATGGCCTCCAAACTGATCCCCCACATCTACCTGTGCCCTCTTCCTAGCATAAAACCGGCCCTTCCAGACATAAGTCAGACCACCACATTCCTCCTCAAAGCCCTCCAGAGAGGCTGGGCTTGGTGGCTCACGCCTGTAATCCCAGCACTTTAGAAGGTTGAGGTGGGCAGATCACTTTAGGTCAGGAGCTCGAGACCAGCCTGGCCAACATGGTGAAACCTGTCTCTACTAAAAATACAAAAATTAGCTGGAAGTGTTGGTGGGCAACTGTAATCACAGAACTCAGGAGGCTGAGGCAGAGAATCACTAGAACCAGGGTGGCGGAGGTTGCAATTAGCAGAGACTGTGCCATTGTGCTCTAGCCTAGGCAAAAGAGCCAGAATCCGTTGGAAAAAAAAAAAAACTAAAAAAACAAACCTCCAGAGCTCTCAGCTCATTCAGAATAAAAGCAAATCCTGACACTGGCATTCATCGTTGCACACGAGAGCCTGCCTGCTGCTCTTCCAATCACACCTCTTACCTCCCATGACCCCTGCTTACTCCACTCGAAGCCCGGAGGTCTCCTTTCTGTTTCTGCCTCAGGGCCTTTGCACTTGCTGTTCTTTCAGCCTGAAGCGTTGCTTCTGCTCTTAGTTCCTCCAGGTCTTGAGTCAGATGTCATCTTACCAGTAAGGTCTTTTCACCTTGGCAATTTTTATCCCTCTTCCTTGCTTAGTTTTTGTTTTATGTTACATTGCAGTGAACACCACTGCACACTTAACACCAAGCATAGTCTTATTTATTATCTGTCTCCCCCTAAAATATAAATTCCATGAGATTTTTTTTTCATTGCTATATCCAGAGTGCTTAGAATAGTTCCTGGAACATAGTAGATGGTCTGTAAACCTGAATCAAATGAATGAGTTGTTTTGAAGATCAAGGACAATGAATGTGAAAGACAGTACAAATGTACGATGTTTTGTTATTCATATCAAAATGAAGTTTCCTCAATACACCAAAGTCTACACCAGTAGAATCGAATTTGTGATATCTGGAAAAAGCAAATAACAAAAATAAAAATTTTTAGATGGAAAACTGCCATGAGCTGCAAAGGATATTTTAGGATCTGGCAGAGCCTATTTCTAGACTCTCATCTCAAATGGCACTGTTTATCATCTTCCCAGAACTCATCTCACCAACCTTAACAGAACCAACTTCAGATGAGCAGGTTTCTGACGTGTGTGAGTCAAAGGAGCCTGGGTATTTCATAGCTGGTGTGGGATTGTATGGATCCCGCATATCAAATTGGCTTTTTATTTGCCACGGCAAAATTAAATTAGGAATGAAAGTCATTTGGTTCAATGAAAATAAAAAACTAAACTCAAAGTCAGGGGAAAAAAGGCCAAATCACACAGAGGTCAGGACTGCCAGGAAGGGTCCTTCTTAAAGTCTTATAAATAGAAGGTAATTTCTAAAATGTCAAGGGTTTCTCGGCTCAATTAAAATTATTTGTAGCACAAATGGCTGAGACCAGGGAGTGCTTTAAACCATGAAAACGCAGTAACAAGAATAATAGGCAACTAGGCTGTTCAAGTTGTCTTATTTAAATGTTGAAGAATTTCAATCATGTCAGATGCCAGAAAGGCCCAGTTACAAAGGGAGTGAAGCTGTTGTCCTTCAGATTCTTTTCCTCCTGCTTTCGCTTACAAATAGGAAACAGCCAAGAGCCATTTTGTGATCGAAACAACTTCATTTCCCATGTCCGTTTGGAAGAAAGAGCCATAACTCAACTAATACACGCTTAGGACAGGTTGGGAATGGCTGTGATGCCACAGCCCTGAGCTAGGAGCAGATAACTTCTTTTTAAATGTGTTTTGGACTCCGTGGCTATCATCTACTAAAGGATGAATTTTGCAAATATTATGAACTTAGCCATCAGGGAAGCAAGACCAAATATCTGATAGACTCAGCTTTTGTCACAGATAAATAGTTCTTTACATAGTAAGCCCAAGAGTGTTTGGCACAGCCTCACAACCTCCAGTGAAGTGTCGATTCAAGCCAGAGGCGTGATCGTTTATTGTCAACATAGACTGTCATCACTTATGGCCACAATTGGGAAAATTGCTGACGACTGATACCAACAGCAATGATGATTACTCTTGCAATAAGCTTAATTAAAATAATGGCACACGTAGGATGGTGCATAGGCGCCACCAAGAAGTCACCAGGCAGCATGGGGTTCATATTTCAATCCCGACACACCTGGAATGCCCCAAAGGTATTGTGTGTGATTCTCGAGGTCCTCTGCCTTCTCTCCTAGGATCACAGTTCCTCATTCCTCCCTCACACATAATTTCTGGAATAAGTGCAATGACAGAGGTCTGCTGGTTACTGGTTTCAGCTGCAGATCCAGCCCAGGAGATGGTCTGACTGTCTCATTCTGGTCAGTCTTCCCATGGAGCTGCTTATCAAACTCCATGGGGATGGTGATTTAACCTGGGTGCTACAAGTAGCTTCACTTCCCCACCACTAGCAGCTAACCCCATCAAAGGTGAGGGAAACCCTGTGGAGGGAAACACTTCTGACCTTATGGAACACCACCTCAGAAATCTCACCCTCCATTGGCCTACACCATCCAGTTCATTTTTCTTCCCAGAGTTTCTTGCTGCTGCTTTTTCCTCTGTTCTTCAGCTCCTGGGGTGTAGGGGAGAGGGGAGGAGAAAGAATAAAAACCTTTGAGGGATGTTTGAACCACCCAGAAGGCCAGCCTCCAACCCAGCCCTGAGACCATTTCCCATAATTGGTGAGGGCCTTAAAAACACAAACAGCCCTCATCCATGGAGGAAAGATCAAAGGAACATTTACCCACTCACTTAACTCAGAAAAAGTAAAACACCCAGCGCAAATTGTGGGCTTTTAACTATCTTGCAGGACCAAAAACCTAATCAGAGTGCAGAGGACTATAAACATCTAGGAAGGGAAGCAGACAGTCATTAAAATTTGATTATGAGACTAGCAGCTCTGATAGGGCTTTGTAGGCTCAGAGAAGAAAAATCCCGGACTGACAGGCCACCTTCCCTGCAGAGGGGTCTGCGTGAAAGCGGAGAGAGCGAGTGAACAAAATCAGCCTGGAACATCTTTCCTTCACATGTGTAAGAATTTGGAACCACACAGGCCTCTGCAACTTGCTTCCTGTTAAGGCAAAAACTGGCCTCTGCAGTTCATGGATTTTTTTTTTTTTTCCTCTCAGCTTGCTCATGAAACATTCATCATATGTCCATCACAGGAAAATGCAAACCTTCACAGAGCTTATCACAGCGACTTCTCTGGTTACTGGGAACTGGGATTTGTTTCATTCATTCATTCACTCAGGAATTCAGCAAATATGTATTGAGTATCTGCTTTGTGCCAAGCTCTGTTCTGGGTGCCGAGGATGTAAAAATGTGGAAAACAAAGATCCTTGCCCTGATGGACCTCAGGAAGTGCTTCCTGGAAAAACTGGAATTGGAATCAGAAGAATTGATTCTTCTGGGCAAGTTGTTAAAAGGAAAGAGGGACAGGATTGGCATTTCTGGAGTGCCACCCTGTGATCAGCACAATGCTGGCAGCTTACGGGTGTTCTCGCTTTAATAGTGGCTTCTGTTGACACTCATCTGATTGCAACAAGTTATGCATTCAAGGTCAAAATTGCTGAGGTCGGAACCTCAGGCTATTTGTCACTCCAACTCTAAAGTGCTCTCTGGAGTCTAAATGACTCCAAGAAGTCACTCTTGGATGAAGGTCTTGCCTGCAGCAATGTAAAACCATTTTCAGGGACCCACCTGTAGTCTATGAATTATTCCGTTAATTGTATCACCCTTGGCACTGTTAACATCCTGGGTTGAACAGTCCTCTGCGGTGGGGGCTGTCCTAGGCATTACAGGGTATATAGCAGCTTCCCTGGTCTCTTCTCACTAGATGCCAGTAGCATCACCCCAGCTGTGACAACCAAAAATGCATGTCTCCAGACTTTGCCCTAGAGGACAAAGTCACCATGCTGAGAACCAGTGACCTAATGTGAACTGAATTAACCTTGAAAATACATGTGTTTAAGAGAAACTCACAGAAACCTCAGCACTGATTCGGCACCACTCATTCAGCCACTCTTTGTGGACCCGCTCCTGCGTGCCAGGGCAGGGTGACAAGACTCTAGGTGAGGGCCCATACTGAGACCCTCCTCTTTGGCTCCCTTGCCACCAGCCTGCCCCCTGCCGCAGCCTCTCCATCATCCACAGTTTCTCTAAAGAGATCTGAACTATCACTCCTCCCTTTAAAGCCCTCAACAGCCTTAGAGGATAAAATCCCAATGCCTGTTAGGATACCCCAGACCCTTCACAATCTGACCTCAGTCACTTGTGTGGCTCCCTCCACCCTGGCCTCCGACTGAATGGTCTAGTCCCCTCCACCTTCTCTGTCTGTGCCCCAGATGGGATCATGCCCTCCTGCCCTGACCATGCCCGTCTCCACCCCTGCCTTGGCTTCAGTTCCTTGCTTTTTAAAAATTCACGTTTGTGAGTACATAGTAGGTATATGTATTTATGGGGTACATGAGATGTTTTGATACAAGCATGCAGTGTGTAATAATCACATAAGGGTAAATGGGATGTCCATCACCACAAGGATTTATACTTTGTGTTGCAAATAATCCAATTATACTCTTTTAGTTATTTTTAAATGTACAATTAAATTATTATTGACTATAGCCACCCTGTTGTGCTATCAAATACTAGGCCTCATTCATTCATTCTGTTTTTTGTACCTATTAACCATCCCCACCGCCCCACCCCCCACGATCCTTCCCAGCCTCTGGCAGCTGTCCTTTCATTCTCCATCTCCCCAGGTTCAATTGATTTGATTTTTAGATCCCACAAATAAGTGAGAACATGTGATGTTTGTCTTTCTGGGCCTGGCTTATTTCACTTAAGGTAATGACCTCCATTTCCATCTGTGTTGTTGTGAATGACAGGATCTCATTCTTTTTATGTCTGAATAGTACGCTATTGTACACGTACCACATTTTCTTTCTCCATTCACTTGCTGATGGCCACTTAGATTGCTTCTAAATCTTGGCTATTGTGCAGTTCTTCACCTTTAAGCCATGGAGGCTCACTAAGCCTTTGAAGCCCAGATCCAATTCCATCTCTTCAGCTAAGTTTCTCAACATTCTTCTCAAGCCTTTCAAAACAAATAGCTTCTGGAGCTACATCCCCATAGCACCCACTCACACATCTGCTGTGCATTGTGCCTCAGCTGGCCTGTCCTTCCATCAGCAAGTGTGTGCTGAGGACCTACTATGTGCCAGGTACTCTTCTAGACCCCTGGAGAGAGAGGTGAACAAATCTGGCATGATATTCCTTTGCCAAGCTTACACTCTGGATAGGGAGCTAGAAAAGAAAATAAATGACCAGACACAGTCAGAGGGTCATGGTGCCAGGAGCTGTACTGTTTTGGAGACAGAAATGAGCTAGGCCCAATCCCTGCTTTCAAAGAGTTTATGGTCATGGGGACGGGGAGGGAGTGGAACATGAAATGACAGAGTAGAAGTAGGGGATTATGGGAAGAGGAAGAAAGAGCATCTAAATACTGGGCCCAAGTGTGAGGAGTCCCCAGAGTCATGGAGAGGTCCATGAGCAATGGCCAGAAACCATAGGGAAGGCTGAATTAGAAACTTCTGGAGAACCTTCCAAGAGGGTCAGGCCATTGATAAGGTAGAAAGCATTCTAGGGAGGCCCAGCCTGAGAGGGAAGAAAAAGAAACAATTTCTAGAAATGCTTGGATAGAATTCCCATCCAGATATTCCAGTCCAGAATTTCTCCCCTTTGCTTCAAGACCACTTGATGGTGGTAAAGACAGAACTGGAAGCCCTAAGGTCAAATCCTTGACTCATATCCTGTGCCTGAAACTCTGCTACTCCCTGAATTCCTGTGCTCCTCAGGTAAGACTTCCTGGTGGAGATGGAGCTAAAGAAACTAAAAAACACTTCCATCCTTATTAGGATAGACTTCATTTGCGTGTAAGGTCAGACAAATTTCCACAATGCCACCTGCTATGGACTGAACATATTCCTGCAAAATTCATGTGTTGAAAGATAATCCCCAATGTGATGGTACTGGATGAAGTTTGGGGAGGTGATTTGGTCATGAAGGTGAACCCCTCAAGAATGGGATTAGAGCCTTTACAAGGGGCTGAAGCAACCAGAGTATTCCTTTTCCATGTGAGGACATAGCAAGAAGGTCCCACCCATGAGCTGTAAGCAAGTCCTTACCAGACACCCAATCTGCCTGTGGACTTGAAGGTCTATGGGAACTGTGAGAAATAAATTTCTGTTGTATGTAAGCCACTTGGCATATATAATTTTATTCTAGCAGTCAGTTCAAATGGGCTAGATGCCACGCTTGAGGGGACTTCCAGGAATAGATAAAGCTGTGTCCCATGTCTCCTGCAAAGCAAGAGGTACACCAGAATGTATAAAATAGCCAAAAATCATCCCAAGAAGTCGACATTAAATCATCATTAAGACACTGTGGCTCTTTACTTACCCTGTTCCCCACGGTTTGTCTGAATTCTCTCCCACCTTCCCACCCTGCCAAGACTGCAGGGATGTGTTGACTTTCATTGCCTTGAAATAGTTAATCTTTGCAACCGAGGTTCCAAATGGGAGGTTTAAACTGGGGATCAGCTCACTCTGTGTGTAGGTCATTTAAGAGCTCAATCTCATCTTTGAAATATAGATTAACCAGGAGAGTATGAGTTCAGCATTTCTCTGTAATGTTGTTTCATTGATCCTGTGGGCCAACTGGACGTGGCTTCAGACGGATACCTAAAAATTAGTTTTAAAACTTTCCCATCTTTTAATATTTTATAACCTGTCAGAAAATCAATTGACTCTGCCCCCTTTCAACGCTTGGTTTCATAGGAGCTGATATTTAACCAAAGCAAGGTTCTTTCCTCTCCTTTACAAAAAGCAATGGGCAAGTTCAGAGTAAATGATGACTTCAGGGAAATTCTTGGATTTGTAAAGATTTAGAGATGCATTGAATAGCTTTGACCTGCCAAGTCCACAGCTTGGGTTTCTCTCTCTCCTGAGCAATAGCCAGTGACTGGCTTCCCTAAACACTGGGAAGGATCAGGGATCCAGAGGTCAGTATTGTGGGAGCCCAACCATAATTTAAACTTGTCAGATATCTTGATCTATTTCTTCAATCTCAGTGAATCACAAAGGGCTTTCTCCAAAACCTGTCCTGGTGCCACAGGTACATGGAGTACAATCTTTCAGGTTTAAATTTTTTTTTTTTTTTTTTTTACTTTTTCAGCATAGGAGGATTTAAAGGAAAAATAAAGATTAGGAGACATGCCAGAGCGATTTTTATTTTTTCTTTTTCTATATTTATAAAATTTCTAATATGAACACATATTTTGTAAGAGAAAAAAGTTTTAAAAAAAGAACTTACATAAAGTTACACTAACATAACGCTAAGAATCCACGTTGAAAGAAAGTGGAATTATTTTTAGGTTAACAATAAAAATTTCAACTGCCATAGCATGAATACTCCAATTGCTTCTGAATGACCATATTCATCAAAATGAACTGTAGTTTGTCCCATGAAAGTAGATAGAAGCCAGGCACCGTGGCACATCTCTAGTCCCAGCTACTGAAGAAGCTGAGTCTGCAGGATCTCTTGAGCCCAAAAGTTCGAGGCTACAGCGAGCCATGATCGTGCCACTGCACTCCAGCCTGGGCAACAGAGACCCTATCTCTATTTAAAAAAAAGAAAAAGAAAATAGGGAGATTAAGCATTCATGTTTAAGAAATGGGTGAGGAAGAAAGAGGGTTGGGGGGAACGGGAAAGGAAGACGAGGGAAGAGAAAGAGAGAAATCCTGGGCCAGGATGAAAGGGGAGAAAAAGAAGGGGAGTTGTAGAATGAAAAAGGAAAGTGAATTGAGTCGGATGCTGTTGAACTGATAGAGTATTCAGTTCCGTGTGGGGTAATTCCAGCTGGCCTCACATCCATGTTTATTGCAGTAAGCAGCAGCAGTTTAATACCTCTCACCCCTGGTGTACCCATGGCACAACTACACATTATGCTGTAAATGAAAGCAGAACATTTGCTATACTTACTATGCTGACGTTTAATAACTAGAAGAGACCTGGGAGAGAGATACTCACGAGATGCTGCCTTTGGTATGTTGGCCACAGCTCCCAGAATGGGGATGTCAGTTTCTTGCCTCTCTTATGCTTTTGGACTAACTGTAGTCTAGCTCTCAGCTGGGCTTCGCAGATCTCTCAGTGGTTAAAGAGCTGGGAAAAGTCTCCAGAAGAAGGTGATATGTTTTGCCTGGGGCACAGGGAAAGGAACATGGCTACTGGTAGCAGGCATAGTGGTGGGGGAAGCCCTACATGGATTACAGTGCACTGGCGTTTACCTAACAAATTAACAAATAATATGTTCAATTTCTGCTTTTTGCCTACCTGCCTGGTTGGTTCTGAGGACTCAAGTTAGTTTCTCCTTATTGTATTTGCCAAATTTGATGAGTCTCTGAAATGCATCACTGACAAATTAACCCAGTTTGTTTCTTCTACCAAATGCAAGGAACCAAAACATCTCCTTTTCTTATTGACATTTGGCAATGACATTTTACTTTGGATAGCGGGACGTGTCTAAACTTCCTCCTGCTTATTAGTTACAAAGGCGCCATAATGTAGGCCTCAATTTCAAATCCACCTCCTGCAAGCACTGGGACCTTGGGCAAATTAATTTACCTCTCGCTGCCTTAGTTTCCTAACCTCTAAAGTGCAGAGGGCTCCCTCATGGACTTGCTGCAAGGATTGCCCATGTTCATGAATGTAAAGCATTTCAAACAGGGCCCAGTGTGAGTTTAACCCTCTGTGTTCACCATGATCATTTCTATCATCCACACTTATTTCTGAGTCCCTGTTATGTGCCAGGCACCTTCATGAACACCAGGAATAGAAAAGTGAAGATGTCTTTGGAGCTTATATTCCAGTGGAGCAAGAGAGTCACAATAAAATTAACAACAATAATGGCCACTAATATTTATTGGGATTATAATATGCATAGCCTTACTTGTAAAAGTATTATTTTATAGGAGAGGAACCCACAGGCTTAAAGGAGTTTGAGAACCTGATCACACAACACAGTTAAGTGGCCCAGCCCAGGGCTGGCATGGGACGACATGGTTCCCAAATTTTCAGTCTTAACTGTGTCTTTCACTTTCGTGGAATTGAGCTATTTTCAACTGACAGCCATGGTTCTAGGAAGCAACACATCCACTTTGTCCTTTTATGTTATTCTGTGTGTGTGTGTGTGTGTGTGTGTGTGTGTGTGTGTGTGTGTGTGTGTGTCTGGCCACATAAAGTCCTACATACCTCTCCAGCACCACTCACCTGGAGAAGCAGATATGGATGCCAGCTGCTGTTTTTTCTCCCTTCCCAAACAGATACAGCTTGGCCTACAGCTGCACTGCCCCATAACAAGGACACCCTTTTATGTTATTCTTAAAAAATGTTGCCCTGTCTCCCACTTCTTTTATTCCTGGCACTGAGTTTTTTGGAAGCCATTCACTGAACATGATCAAATTCAACCACCCAGTGTAAAGAACTTTACCCGCTGGTCAGAGGAACAATTCAGCATTTGGAAGAACATTTAACACTGTACAGCATTGGCCTTCATGCTGGGAGACAAGTGCACATCTCAAGGCCTACCCTGAGCCAATCACTGGAGAATGGTTTAATTGGTTAATCATATAAATTACAATCACTTAATCATTTTAAGCACCATCAGCCAATTAGCTCAGAATTATGGGCTCTGAGGTAACAGTTATGCAAATGTTTGTTCCACTGCAGGCTATTAACAGCCATATTTTCTCTATCAAGATGACAGAGACTGATGGGTGGGGGAAGAAAAGGAAAGAGAGCATTTGTTTAGTTTAAACTTCTTTCCTGTTGGGTTATAATGAAGTATTCAGCAGGGAGGAGCGCCACATGCAGTGATTTCTGTATCCTACTCAATGTGAGTCTCCTAGTGGATTGGAGGGAGGCCCCTGAGTGAAGAACTGCAAGGAATGGCTGAGAAACTGCTGAATCAAGACTGTGCAGGAGTTAAGCCTGCCATTGCTGCAAGTGTAGGCTTCATTGACCAACAGGTGTGCTCAGCCATGATACAGATAAATTGGGGACCAGCTGGGCATGGTGGCTCACACTTGTTATCCCAGCACTTTGGGAGGCCGAGACCGGCAGATCACTTGAGCCCAGGAATTTAAGACCAGCCTGAGCAATATGGCAAAACCCCATCTCTACAAAAAATTAGCTGGCCGTGGTGGCGCACACCTGTAGTCCGAGCTACTCGGGAGGTTGAGATGGGAGGATAGATTGAATCCAGGAGGTCTAGGCTGCAGTGAGCTGTGATCGCACCACTGTACTCTAGCCTGGGCAAGACACTGTCTCAAAAAAAGAAAAAAGAAAAAGAAACTGAGAACCAAAATGGGGACTTGAATTTTGTGGCTGCCTTTTCTCCACCAAGCAACAGAGAGTGTCCACTAATCATGCAGGAGAATTAGATCACGTTCAGACAGAGCGTCCCCATACAATAACAACGAAGAAAACAAAACAGCTCTGGAAAGCAAGGTGAGTCATCATCAGCCCACTAGAAACTGTGAAGAACACCCAAACGGTTGGCAGTGTGGTCGTAGAGGAGTTCTGTGTGCTCAGCCGTCCCTGGTTTAGGGCCTGGCACATGGGAGCTTCCCAATAAACTCTTGTGAATGAATTAATGATTGTGGCCAAATGTGAACCTAAGAAGCAGAGAAAGAGAGGAGCGCTCCTCTGTTGGATGTGGCTGAGCGAGTGTGCGTAAGACAGTTGGCCCTGCTGTGCGGCCTTTGCCTGCTCCTGTCTCTGGCAGTGCCTAGTGTAACCAAGCTTTCTGTCAGGTGGTCAGTTGAGTAGATTGGCTCATTTGCTAGCCTGCAATTGTAATATTTGCAAGTGATGGTAAGGAACATCAGAACTTCAAAGATAGAATTGATTTTGTCAGGAAAGTGCAGGAAACAACATGGTTTTCTGGTCCCCAGTCACTTTTGACTGCAGCATTGTAGTCTTCAGACTTTACCTGTCTTGACTGGTTAATTAAAGTTAAGGTTGGGCTGGGGCCACTCCCAGCTTCCCACCATTTCCCAAACACACACACACACAGAGGCACATGCAACATATTTGTCACAAAACTTCATGCATTCATTAAATAATCTATACTGGACTTTTATGTGCCAGAGACCATGCAAGGGACCAGGCAAACTGCACGGAACACATGGCACTTGCTACGTGACAGCAAAGTAGGATCAAGTGCAGAGAGAAGAGGGAGATTCCTGGAACCTGACATAATCAAGAAGAACTTCCCACAGGAGGTGGGGATTGGTCTAGGGAGAAACTACAGAGACAGATGAAAGTAGGGAACTTCAGAGAGAAAATTGATTAGGCATCCGAATTTATGCCACATATATGTCAACGTCAGTAGTGTAATCCACACCATTAGTGTTGTGATACTTTGTTTTTTAAAGGCTTTCTGGTTTCCAAATTAGAAGTTTTAATTGCCTTAAGGAAGTAAGTGGCCTGTTTTATCTTGTTTACACATATCCTGGAGGTGCCTTGCCTGCAGGCGGCAGGAAAGGGTTCTTGGTAGCTCCCTGTCTGACCTGAGCCAATGGCGTTTTTCCCTCTCTGGCCTTGCTTTTTCTACCTTGAACAGGGAGAATGATATTGACATACTGTTGTGAGGAGAAACTGATAGAAAATATGGCAGCACACTTCAGAGAGTGAGGTATTGCTAGGAAAAATAAAGCCTAACAGTAAGTATGCAGAGACACAAAATAATGGGTGGAAATAGAAAATTGGACCAAAATCATATGAAAAGGCTTTAAAGATTTTCCTCCTTCAGCATTTACAACACTCTAGTATTGACTGTAGATTTTTTCTTGCACTTAATTAGTCAAAAACCAGGTGAACACTCTCTAAAATCCTTTTACAGGTCAGACACTAGCCAGAGTCCATATTCCTAAGGACCACGCTATTGAGCCACTCCCACATTGGATTCCTTCCCTTTTAGTTTTTATGCACACTCAGCTTGCACTGTGTTTATTTGCCCTTGAAAGTATGAAGTCATTTTGTTTGTCTCTGGGGATTCCTCACACCCCCCACCGCCGCCACTGCCTTTGCCCCAAAATAGTTTTCTAACTTCCTGGGGGACTTGTTTAATGAGGACACCTTGGCAAGACAACTCCCTTAAGAGCTCTTATAACATCAGAGCTGAGTCTGACTCTAGCCCCTATGAGACACGGTCAGCCCACATGCCCAGTGGGTTCCAATTCCTCCCACCTTTCGTGGTTTGGGATGGAGTTGAAATTCGCCCTGGGAATTCTCTATACTCTAAGTCTGGCTTGACTTATATAGCACAGAATAGTTTGTGTCTTTGAGTTTCCCCAGAAGTAGATCCAGAGACAAGGGTTCAAATGCAGATGATTTCTTTGGGCAGGGAAGGGAGCATCCACAAGGGGTGGGGAACAAGGGAGGCAGCCAGTAAAAAGTGTGTGAGTAAGCCAGCTGCCCTGGTGGGCGGCTGGAGCCAAGTCTAGGAAATGGAGTAGGACATAGCCCGCAATTAGCCCACCAGAGGTGGGCACACTGGGACATTTAGACACAACTCCTGTCAGTCATTGGTGGAAGGTATTGTGGAGGGGTTGTTAATTCCAAGGAGAGATACTGGCAGCTGGAACTCATCTGTGTTTTGGGGAGCACTGGGAAATGGTGGGGTCTGACGGACGTAGGTGGGACTGGAAGAGAGTATCTGTTAGGATTTGCATCATAACATTTATACTTTCTTGCCCAATGATCCAAGTTCAGGGACCTAGTACTAATAGCACAATTACAAGCTTATAACGTGATCGCAAATTTATACCAGAAGCCAGAGGATGATCAGAACAGCTCTTCATTTCCCCTTTGGATCATTTATCATGGGAGGCCGGGCCCACCCACCCAGACCCTGGAGGGGAGGCATGTTTGGTGGTTTCCGTCCTCTTGCTGATGATTGGTGTCCACTTGGCCATATGTCCTGGTCTCAGCCAATGAAACCTGAGAGAAAGTTGAGGGTGGATGTGCGGGGAGTCTAGAAAACAACTTCTTGCTCATAAGAGAGATACCTGGATGAGAGCATCCATTTTTTTTTGCTAGACATCTTAGAGGGCTTCTGATGCCTGGAACTTCTGCACCTACCTTGTCATCATGTGGAGCAATCACATCCTGAGGGCAGGATAATAGAAAGATGGAAAACAGGAAACCCCTGGGTCTCTGTGAGCCTCTGAGTTACAACCCTGGAGGCACCTGCCTTTGGACTTCTTGTTCTTTTAGTTCAAGACTCTTTTTGTTGGGTTTCTTTCAGTTTAAGACACTTATATATTCCTTGTGCCTAAAAGCATCCTAAATGATACAATGTCAGGTAACTGGCTGACTGGTGACAAGAACCCCTACTATACGTGAAAGCAAGTGATATGAGACTGCATGGATAGAGTGAGTCAGGCTGGAAGCCTGCTCCCAGCTTGTGTGTAGCTGTTTCAGTCAGCTTGGACTGCCACAGCACAATACCGCAGACTGAGTGGCTTAAACAATAGTAACTTATTTTCTTACAGTTCTGGAGGCTGAAAGTCCACAGTCGGTGTGTTAGCAGGGTGGGTTTCTGGTGAGGCCTCTCTTCCTGGATTGCAGACGGCCACCTTCTCCCCATGTCCTCACATGGCCTTTCCTCTGTGCCTGTATTCCTGCACAAAGCACTTCTGCATGACAGTGTGACAGTTGTCTTGAGGAAAAGGACTAGTGTGATTGATGAAATTGGGAATAACAGTAATAGATATAATTTTTAAATATTCTATAATGGGCTGGGTGTGGTGGCTCACACTTGTAATCCCAGCACTTTGGGAGGCTGAGGCAGGAAGATCTCTGACCTGAGGTCAGAGTTTGAGAACGACCAACATGGAGAGACCCCATCTCTCCTAAAAATACAAAATTAGCTGGGCATGGTGGTGCATGCCTGTAATCCCAGCTACTCGGGAGGCTGAGGCAGGAGAATCACTTGAATCAACGAGGTGGAGGTTGCAGTGATCCGAGATCGTACCATTGTACTCTAGCCTGAGCAGCAAGAATGAGACTTTGTCTAAAAAAAAAGAAAAAAAGAAAAAATATTCTATAATGAAATGTTGAAAGCATATTTTCCAGATGACCAATGTATGATATTTCCAAATCGTGTGTGAGTAAGTGATCTCATCAAAGTGAAAGAGATTCCAATACATTGTAAGGTTAACTTGAAGAGTTCATTGATAATGGTTTTAGATTCCACATTGCAACTAACATTTAAGAAAGTGCTACTTGTCAAGTTTTGGTGTAATATCAAAGAAGAATTATCTGGAATTATCTGAAAAGCTAGTAATATTTGTGTAAGGCCAGATTTTCTTTATATACATCAGCCAAAACAACAAAACATATTGCAACAGATTAAATGTAGTAGATAAGAAAATTGAACTGACCTCTACTTATTGAGACATCAAAGAGACTGGCAAAATAAAAATTAACGTTACACTTCTCACTAATTTTTTTGTTGTAGAAATGTGATTTTTCATAAAAATATATCATTTCTGTTGATGTGAGATAGGTTTATTGTTATTTTTAAATGAATTACTAGATACATACTTTCTTAAATCTTAAGCTATAACGTAAATATCTTTAAATATAGCCTAACAAAAACTTTTCAGAATTCGTGATAATTTTTAAGCCAGTGAAGAGATCCTGAAACTAAAAAGTTTGAGCATTACCAACATAAATTAATGAAAACCATCTGAATAGGTAGCTCTGGCAGGGTTCTTAGTTGCAGACAACAGAGACCCCTCTAGCTAGCCAGTTCAAGCAGAAAAGGAATTCATTTAAGCATGCTAGTTAGCTCCCCCAAAGCTAGATGTCTCCTCCAGCACCTTTGTGGAAAATTGAACTCCATCCTTCTTACAGAGGTCTCTTCCACATCAGACCCTCATGAGGGAACCTCCCACAGTGGGGGGACACAGGCTCAGAGTTCCTAGAAAGGCAAGAAACTGGAAAAGCAAGTTCTGACAGCTTCTCGGCTGTCAGGGGAGGTAGAGCTCAATGTGTGAAATTCCCCAAACATAGGAAGGCTGTGCAAAAGATTGCTGGACAGCCGCAAATGTCCACTATAGTAACTATTAATAGTCTTATTTTCTTCAGGTCAAAACCAAGGTTGAGTTGAGACCTGTAAGGGAAGGGAGGAGCCATCATTAAAACTCAGTTACTGATGCTGGATCCACCTCTGAACCAATGCATGGAGCCCAGAAATTCCTTAAGCTCGAAGACAGCTTCACTGAAGTTTGTCCCATAGGGGTCTCAGATTCCAAGGCTCAGGGAGAAGGACAGTGTATTTTTTAAATATATTTTTTATTTTCCTTATGATAACAAAAGTGAACATGTAATCCTGATAAATAATCCCCATTACCCCATCATGCAGTGATAAACACTCATAACATTTTGATGTATTTCTCTCCAGATAGTTTACATTTGTTATTTTAAACAAAAATGAGTTCAAGCTGTACATGTTATTTTTAACCTTTGAGGCTTATACATCAGGATCATCTTTGCTTGTTATTAAATATTACTATTTAATATCCTTAATTTAGTGACTATATAGTATTCTACTGAGTGCATGAAGATAGTTTATTAATGATGATGCATTGCTCTAGATATATATCCTATAATACTTCTATTTCAGTGACTCTCTGCTTCTTTTTTTTTTTTCAAGACAGTCTCACTTTGTCACCCGCTCAATCTCTGCTCACTGCAACCTCAGCTTACTGGGTTTAAGTGATTCATTTCTCCTGCCTCAGCCTCCCAAGTAGCTGGTATTACAGGTGCTTACCACCACACCCAGCTAAGTTTTGTATTTGTAGTAGAAATAAGGTTTCACCATGTTGGCCAGTCTCGAACTCCTGACCTCTGGTGATCCACCCACCTCAGCCTCCGGTAGTGCTGGGATTACAGACATGAGCCACCGTGCCCGGCTGGCTCTCCACTTCTAAGACTAAAGACATCAAAGTCAATTTTTACTGCCTGCCTATTTTATAAAGCTAATCCTTCCCTTGTATCCACAGTATATGCCTAGCATATAGTAGACAATCCAAAAATACTTGGTAAGTGGTGAAAAGAGTGACATATATTCAACATGAAAAATAGAGTGGATCAACTCAAGCCTCATGTTTCAGAGTTTCAATATTTGGAAGTTAATGTGGAAAAAAGGAAAGGACATTTGGAAGTAAATCTTTCCTGTCTTGTGGTTGTCAGACACCCAACTGTTACAGAAGGGATACCCTGATGAGATAGCACAACTGACAGTGGTCTACATTCTGCAGGATACACAGCTGACACAGGCAGTGAGTCTTAAAGCTGTAAAGCTGAGAAGCATTAAAAGCACGAAAGAGCCATTATAAACTCCTGATTTAGACTTTTAATACAAGTGAGATGTGGCATTGCTGCCAATGAGGATAATGACTGAAAATCATGCCTCTGTCCATTCTTTTTTGTTGTTGTTGTTGGGACAGTCTCACTGTTGCCAGGCTGGAGTGCAGTGTCGTGATCTTGGCTCACTGCAACCTCTGCCTCTTGGGTTCAAACAATTCTTCTGCCTCAGCCTCCCGAGTAGCTGGGACTATAGGCGCATGCCACCACTCCCAGCTAATTTTTGTATTTTAGTAGAGACGGGGTTTCACCATGTTGGCCAGGATGGTCTTGATTTTTTAACCTCATGATCTGCCCACCTTGGCCTCCCAAAGTGTTGGGATTACAGGCGTCAGCCACTGCGCTTGGCCCTATCCATTCTTCTAGGGAGAGAGAGAGAGAAAAAAAAAAATGACCGAGGAAGAACGGATGAACAGAAAAATAATAGGGATATCTTAATTTTTAGTCAAAAGCAGTTAAATTTCCAGCAACCAATAACCAAGACAGCCTTTTCACCTTTGGTTCGAAGAGCAGTTCTTAGGCTAGTTTATTGCATACCCAGGCAGATAAGCTCCGTAAGGACAGGCACTGGGGCGCCTTGATTGTCACTGTACCCTTAATCCCTACAACAATTCTAAGCACGCCCACAAAAATTAAAAATTTTTAAAAAATAAAAACACACAAAAATAATGGGCACACCACAGGTACTCAGTAAACACCAGTCGAAGGAATGAAAGAAAGAGACTTCCTCGCCTTCCCTGTATACTCCAGCCACTCTGCATTCCTCCACAGCTCCAAACTTTCATAGATGTGTGCCTTTGCATGTAAACCACTTATTTTAATACAACAAATAATAGCTGAGCTCCCATTAACTGTTCTGGGCATGGGAGATACATGGAAAAATGGGCACAGAACCTGCCCTTGAGGAATTCTTGACTGATGAGTATATTTGCAGGTGCTTTTGAGACTTTAATGTGCTTAGCAGTGCCCCAGGGATCTTGTTAAAATGTGCATTCTGCTTCAATAGGTCTGGGGCAGGGCTTGAGACCCTGCAATTTTTTTTTTTTTTTGAGATGGGAGTCTTGCTCTTGTTGCCCAGGCTGGAGTGCAGTGGAACGATCTCGGTTCACTGTAACCTCCGCCTCCTGGGTTCAAGGTATTCTCCTGCCTCAGCCTCCCAAGTAGCTGGGACTACAGGTGTGCGCCACCATGCCCAGCTAATTTTGTATTTTTAGTAGAGACGGGGTTTTACCAAGTTGGCCAGGATGGTCTCAATCTCTTGACCTTGTGATCCGCCCGCCTCGGGCTCCCAAAGTACTGGGATTACAGGCGTGAGCCACCGTGCCTGGCCAAGACCCTGCATTTTGAAGAAGCTTCCAGGTGAGGCTGAGGTGCTAGGAGACACACTGAGGACAAAGTATTCCGGCGCTTCTGATTGCAGTATGGCAACTGGGAAGATGCTCTTTCAACGGACAGCCTCATAGCCTGATTCCCTTATCACATATAGATTTAGCTCTCATCTTATTAAGCCAAAGATTGTTTGGGGCCCAGAATGTGTATACCTCCCAGGCACAAGTGGCCTGAGGGCAGGCAGGATGACTTTACAGTTCTGCCAATGTGTGAAAGAGACATGGTGCATGCAGCCTGGATGCTGACAGCAGGTGAAGAGCTCGTATCTTGCATCAGTCAGTCATGGAATCGGGTTTCTTTCTCTTCACCACTGGAGACAGTTGAGCACATTCTCTTTGACACATCTCCCATTGAAATATTTCATAAATCTGCAGGATAATCATTTAAAATTTAAGTTCTTTCTCTCTAAAAAGTGTTCAGAGAGGATGTGAGACTTAACAAAATGCAAAGCCTTTTTTTTCCACATCATAAATGTGCTTCCTCAGCAACTAATAACTTTCAAATGATCTGTCACACTTTGCATAATTAAATCACAGTCTCAGTGGCAGCAGATCACTGCAGGGACAGTAAGAAAACACTAAGAGAAGATAGAAGAATATGAAGGAGAAACATTCTTGGTTAGTAGATTTTTTTTTACATCAGGCTAAATACTCCATGCCAGTCAATGGAGGAGGCATTTTTTTTTTTTTTTTTTTTTTTTTTTTTTGTGTGGCAGGGTCTTGCTCTGTCACTCAGGCTGGAGGGCAGTGGTGTGATCATGGCTCACTGCAGCCTCCACCTGCCGGATACAAGGAATCCTCCCACTGAGTAGTTTGGACTGTAGGTACACACCACCACACCCGGCTAACTTTTGTAGTTTTTGTAGATACAAGGTTTCACCATGTTACCCAGGCTGGGCTCAAACTCCTGGGCTCAAGCACCTGCCCTCCTTGGCTTCCCAAAGTGCTGGGGTTGCATGTGTGAGCCACCATGCCTGGCCTAAACTCTCCATTTAGATCCACCAACAGAACTCTTACAGAGCACCAGCTAGGGTGGTTCCTGCCCACAAAGAGCTTATAGTCTGATGACACCAAAAAGTCTAACAAAAAAACAGAGCTCCTCAGTGTTTCAGGAGAACTGTCCAGATAATGATATAATTACAGGTCAGTTCTAAAAACGATTATTTTATGGAGTCACGTGGATTCAAACTTCTCATATCCTCTTTCTTGACCCCTCAGCCACCCAACAGCGTGGGCCTTCAGCCCTTAGACCTGCTCTCCCTCCAAGACTTTGAATTCAGAGGCAGTTCCCACCATATCCTCGTTACTCTTTGCTTTTCCTGTACCCTCACTCTCTAAGCATCACCAGGACTTTCTATCTTTTGAGACAGGTATAGCGATTCAGAAGACAAAGGAACACAGACGCTAGAGACTGACTGGTTTTGGTGACCTTGGGCAAGTCACCTAATAACTCAGTTTCCTCATCAGAAGAATGGGGGTCATCATAGTATTAGTTCATAAGGTTGTGGTGGTGATGCATGGAAGCACTGTGTGGGGCTTTGCTGTCCTCACCAGCACTCCCCTTATTCTCAGTCATCTCCACCGTGTGACTTCCCTCGCCTTCTGACTGATGACGGTCAGCCGATGCCTGCCGTACAGCCCCGGACACCCAGAAGTTGGTTTTCCCCATTCCCACGGCTAGGATGCCAAGTGTTATTAGGGGAAAATGAACCCTTCTTGGTGTGTTGGTCAGACTCACTATGATCCCGTTCTTTGGAACTGTCCCCAGTACACAGAGACAGGCTGCAGCCCTGGTGAGCCCTTGTGCCCTGGCTGTAGCTGATTGTCTAGGAGTGAACACCTTGCCTAGGCTGGGCCCACCATTCCCTCTCCCAGGAACTTGACATCTGGAATGCAGGCCTTGACTCAATCCTGATCAATGGCAGAACTTGGGAGAAAGGATCTCTGACCTCTTGATACGAAGTCCTCAAGCACTGCCCCGCCTCCCTCGCTTCTCCTGGCTTTTGCTGAGACACCCCCATGTCTTTCCAATAAATTCCTCTTTCCTCATATGCTTTCATAAACCAAAGGAACCTCAGCTGAGGCTGCTGAGAAACAATGACAATGAGGTCTTTCACAGAGCCACACGCTTTGATCTCAGATGGCCTGTCTGTCACTACAGCCCAGCACTTACTGATCATCTCTTTTTGACTCTCTGGGACTTTCACCACAGCAGCAGTGGTTTAAAATTTTCTCCACTCAGGTTTCACCCGACCCTCCTTCACCTCTTCCCCTACTCTTTAGGGCAGTGTTCTCAACCCTGGCTGTACACTGGAATTACCCCCAGGGTGCCTGAAAAATCCTGGTGCCTGGGTCTCAGTGGGTCCTGCTGGGGTAGGGACTGGCCTGGGTTATTCCCATGTGCCCCCTGGATGGAGTCCTCTCCCAGTCAGACCAAAACTATTCTATACAAGCTCCTTCAGCCTTCCCACTCTCCCTCCAACAGTTTTTACTTTCTAAACCCTTTTTTCCTTCCATCCAGGTTTAGAGGATGGTGTGCACCTGCACTTTGCCAAGACAAGGCCTAAACCAACGAAGGTGGCCAATTCTAACCCTGTCTTCAGTCCCCACCACAACATGCGCACATTCCTCAGGAATCACTGGCTTCTCCTTCTGTTTCTTTCCTCAGGCTCCTCAAAGGAGCAGTCTGCAGCCTAAAGCTTCTGTTATGTGCTAAACCAAGTTGGAAAGCACTAAAGAATATATTTATTCTCCTGGGCATCGCATAATTTAATCATTGCAATTAAGAGTTTTTGATGAATAGAAGATGTATAAGAATAAGAATAGGAAACATAAAATACATCACATGCTACCTGTCAGGCACTGTCCTATGCACTTTTCATATATATCTTACCTGATTCTCCAAGCACCCTATGAGACAGGAGCTGTTATTGCCACCTTACAGGTAAAAAAAAGTGAGTCATAGCAAGGCTAACGAGCTTGCCTAGGGACATATAACTGGAATATGATGGAGCTGGGATGCAAGAAGATTGTAATAAACTTTTAGAAATAGGGCATTATATTTTATTTTAAAAATATATAATGTTTTGTTTTCAACTTAAATGGTTTTTTACATATGGTTACTCTGAGTTTGATTTTTTAAATGGCAATATGACCAGGATTTTAAAAGTAAAACAGAAATTAAACAGCTGCTGTCCCTTAGGTCACAATCACGTATTTCTGTAGTAGTAGCCTTTTTCTTAAAAAAAAAATGAGGGAGAATAAAGGAGGGTAATTGACAGCATTTTATAGTCAATGTGGAGGCCAAAAATTATCTAACCTAGTCATGTCGTATGCTAATATTGATTAAATTTAATGCTGAGATTTTTCAGCAAGTGAAAGAAAATTCAATCTATTTGTTTCAACCTAAGAAAGACCATTTATGGAATTCCTGCTGTTTATAATTGACCACTGTTAGAGCAGGCACTGTGTAACGCAGCTGCCTTCTGTGATTATTTTCTGCTTTCCTTAATAAATTACAAGTTACAGTAGCACTTACTAGGAGCACTGTTTGCCGCCCCAGTCTGCATGGGCAGACGGCAGAATCACCAAATGAGCACCTGCAAGGCTGAGATGAGGCCACCGCGTGCCCACCGTCATAACCAGTTCGCCCAAATGACAAACAAGCCAAAGCTACCACCTTGACTACAAAAAGAAATTGACTGCTGCTCAATTAAGCAGAAATGAGACTGTCACTCACAGGGGTGGAGACTGAGAATTGCCTTATCTAGTGCTCAATAGCAATTTGGGTTTTTGGAAGTTATTTTACAGTTGTAATTACAAAGGGAAATGAAGTCTGCTTCTGCAGCGTTACCAGGTGCTCTTCCTTCCATTATAAGCTTGATGAATAGCCCCCCAGAGCAAACACACTGGCTGCTCTGCTAACTGGTTTTATTATTCAAGTACAGGATTAAAATGAACGCCATTCAGTTGAGACAGCATTTTAAGACCCGGGAATGTCTGTCCCCATGTAAACCTTTTGGTGAATGATATAAACTGTCTCTACTAGGCCAACAACAATGTTTTATGCTAAGAAAAAGACTTTCTAATCTAGACGTTTTATATAAAAATCAGATTTCATGAAATAGCATAAATGTGTTGCCGTTAGCTCTCCTCTGCCATGGAATCACTGGAGACAAATGTGATCATGTGACAAGGTCCAGGTCATGAGCTGGTACAGGAGAGCAGAGAGTCTCTCAGGTTCCACTTCTAACTTTCTATGGTCAGACCTCAGGGCACACCCCTTCACTTTTCTGTGCTCCACTTTTTCCTTCTGGTAAATGGGGTTTTCTAAGTGGAATAACTTGTAGGGAGGGCTACTGAGGGAGATTCCGGGGAAGCAGACCACAGCAGAGTCACTGACTCCTAGAAGGTTGGCGGGGACTTGAGTAGCCATCCCGTCCAGTCCTCTCTTTGACAGTGGAGGGAACTGAGGCTGGAAGGAGGAGTGACTGCCCAAAGCCACACAGACACTTTAGTGTAGGGCCAGAGAGGGAAGCAGATCTATGAGTCACAGGCCAAGAGCATCTCCAGGAAAAATTTGATGCCGAGTGGAATCCAATGCAAAAGTCACAACTTCCACCTTAAATCTGACACACAGGGGGTTGCACAGCAATCACAACCTCGATCTCAGCAAGAACACTAACTGATGGCCAAATGATCAGGATATTCCCTCTTGAAATGGGCATCATTGCTGTGCCAGTGATAAAGAGGGAACCAGTGATATGACGTTTATTAAGCACGTGCCATCTGTCAAGTGCTGCCCTGATCAGTAAGCTTGCAGATGGGATTCCCATCTCCCCAAACAAATGAGGAGAATGGGATCCTTCCATTCCCTTCTGCCTAAACAGTTTCCTCTAAAGCTCAGACTCAACAATGGAACTAACCAATGAATCTATGTCTTCCAAGTATTTCAGAAACTCTACACCTCTGGTGGCCTGAGAGGGAAACCACTTGCAAGGGTTGGGTTGGTGAGCTAAGAGCTAACCTTCTGACCCTGGTAATAAACAAATTGTAAAGTTGTCTTTTGCTAGTCAGTACAAAACTCCCTCTCACTGCTCTAAAAACCATTTGGAATTGGTCCAACTTGCCTATCTGTTGGATGTTTAAGAAATAGATTAAGAGGTCAACAGAGAAAACAAGACATCTCCAGATGGTTGTCTAAATGGACAATGGTAAGAAGAAAGGAGTGGAGGGGACGGGGAGTTCACTGTGGTGGAACAAAAAGGGGCTAATCAAGACCACAGAAGCAGAGAGAAGCCCCGAGTCACCAGTGGAGGGAGCCTGTGATTTTTAGGATTTGTTACATCGAGAGTCATGGAAAACTCAAGTCAACAGGACTATATTGGGCAGTGCTTCTTGAACTTTAAAGTGCACATTCATTAGCAGGGGATCTTGTTAAAATGCAGATTCTGACTGACGGAATCTAGGGTGGGGTCTGAGATTCTGCATTTCCACCAAGCTCCCAGGTAATGCCGATGCTACTGGTCCTGGAGGATACTTACTGGAGTATTTAAAAGTCCATGTGACTGATAGGACAGCTGTAGGGGAGGCTCCAGGATACTCGGTCCAGAGGTTCAGTCTCATCCTCCAGGACCCAGTTTCTTTCCACTTCTCTGCACTGTTGGCTACAGCTTTGGCTACAGCCAAGTGATGCTTTGTCTAATGCTCATGTAACAGCTTCCAGTTGTAATCTGAGCTACTGGCCTCTTCATTCTCACCCAGTGAGAGAATGCCAAGCAGAGCTCTGGGAATTCCCCCTAACTGGACCAGCTTAGGTCACATGCCTACCCATGAGCCAGTCGCCGTCAGAGAAATGGGCTATGTGAAGTTTACTTATGCTCATCAGGCCCCATTCCTTGAGTTGGGCAAGGAAGGAGGTTCCCCTCAAGCACAAGGGCTTCGTGGTCAAGAGGTGGCTGCCAGATGAAAAAATTGAGTGCTGTAGGAAGTAGTATGGAAGAATGAACACTGGGTATGTTCAGTTAACGATCCTTTGGTTATGGTGGTTGGTAAAAAATATGAGCATTAGCGACATTCTTTGCCAGTCTTGGGTCTTTGGATGCCCCAGAGCTTTCACTTTGTGTCTGCAGGATCACACTGAGGACTTCATACCCACACAGGTGGCTGCCAGTGTCACCTGCCTACACCCAACCACACATACACACTTGTGAACCCCTGGTTAAAGTGAATGATGCAGGGCTAAAGTCACCTGTGTTTCATGAATGAAGTTGCCAGCATCCTTCTATACTGTGGGCACCCTTCCATGCCACTACCATTTCCACCGTCCTGCTACAAGATTCAAATGTGTTCTTGGGACCCCAGGAAAATGTACTTACCCTGTGTTCACTTTTCCAGGGTGACTACTAATTAATCTGATAACCTGCTTGATATCATGTCCTGCTTGATATCATGTGCCCAATGGTAAAATGTGTTACTTCTCCCAAAGGGACCACGCTTAGGTTTTTAACTGGTGTCCTCTGCAGCTTCATCCTCTTGAATCAAAGGATTGACCCCAATAATGTGAATTCAGGCATCATGACAGACTCCGGATGGGAACACATTTGGGGCAAAGGAGCTTTTGGAGCCCCTGAGACCATAGCATGTTGGCAGCCATGTGTCCTCACCCAGAGAGAAGGCTAGTCCAAGATTGAAAGAAAATGCACTTCCAGTTTAAAGGCTATTTTTCACAGGGACGCGTTCTCTAACAGAAACACACACATGCCGTGACATAAAAAAGCATGTTAGCTGGATGTGGTGACTCATGCCTATAATCCCAGCACTTTGGGAGGCTGAGGTGGGCAGATTGCCTGAGGTCAGGAGTTCCAGACCAGTCTGGCCAATGTGGTGAAACCCCATCTCTACTAAAAATATAAAAAATTAGCTGGATATGGTGGTGGATACCTGTAATCCCAGCTACTTGGGAGGCTGAGGCAGGGAGAATTGCTTGAACCCTGGAGGCGGAGATTGCAGTGAGCCGAGACTGCACCACTGCATTGCAGTCTGAGCAACAGAGGGAGACTCTGTCTCAAAAAAAAAAATGCATGTTGCTCACACCTCTATTTATTACTATCTATTGTTTTCAGTGGAAAAAACTGCATCTACTTTTGCACCAACCCCACAGGATTTATTTTGTTCCATCTTGCTAATATTTTTATTTCTGTTCACCATATTGCAAGTTCCTTGCAGGTAGAACCTTCATGATATCAAGCATGGCACAGTGCAATATTAAATAGATGTATAATCAAGAGGAACTGATGTGGTCAGGGCAGTCACAAGCCCCTACCAAGATTCCTGCAAAAAGTCTTAATAGCGATATGCTGCAGCCCTACAATTACCCTACTCTAATAATAATTCCCCAGCAATTCACTTAAATTGCTTTTGAAACTGAAAGATAGCTTTAGAAAGAGTGACTATGTCCAGCCATCAGAAAATATTAATATACTCTAAAAAGGAAGAATAATAAGAAAATCATGGATTGAACACTTGGTATGCTACATGGCCATCAAATAATCTATGTTTAGATTTAATTAGTTTTCAATCTATGAGTCTATTCTTATTAATTATTAATCATTAATATTCATATCATTATTAATCTAAACATGGGCTTAATTAGTTTTCTCCAAATTTATAACATCCTTCTCAACAAAGGAAGGAAAGGAGCGAACAGGGAGGGAAGGAGGGAAGAAATTGCTGGGCAGGGTGAACACTCTGGTTACTGTGCAATGGGGCTGAGTATTATTTTCCATTTCTGATAGAACCTCATAAGATAAGGTCAACAGTAAAAATTGAGAGAGTCTTTTGAGGATGACACCATTTTGTCCGTACATTCCATCGGATCTCCATTTGGGAAGCAGCCAAGGCAGCCAGCTGCATTAGGGCTGGGACCCTGCCAGGTCTCCCTGTAGAGGCCGGGAGCACGGAGACAGAGGGTGTCCTGTGCAGTCACTGTGTCAGCTTTGACATGGGATCCAGAGGGACCCTTTGCCCAGCAGGAGTTAGAATGACATTTGTACCCCAAGTCATCTTGCTCTTTTCATTGTCTCCCTAAGCTGGTGAGAAAACTATTTAGATATCCATTGTTAAATGTGCTAAGTTTCGCCTCACATTGGTTTAAATGATTGCTTATTAGACCAATAAGAGAAGAGTTTCAGGTGTAAGCTGAGATCCTAAAACATTCCCAGAATCTGCTTCCACGGTAAGCTGTCAAAGGTGCCATTTTGTTCAGGAAACTACTGGAGGTAATTTTCAGTTCTTAGATCTGGCTGAGGATGTATTATAAAAGGTTAAGAGTGGAAGGAGGAGATAGTTTTTTTTTCTGTTCTCAAGATGGACAGTATTCTATTGAAAAGACACAGGCGCTCATGTGATTCTCAAAGCTCCAGTGAGTGTTGGTTCAAGGTCTTTCAGCTTCTGCCCTGGAGATCAGAAGGGAGGCCTGGAGCAGTGAGACACAGGGAAGTTTCCTTTCTTACTCCCAAAAGTGCACAGTCAACTGCACCTGTGAGGAAGCTGTGAGGATGGGGACTTGATCTTCGGCGAGTGCTTTTACTTTTCTAGCTGTGGATACAACCGTACACAGGAGGAAAGAGTTCAGTGTAACTCCCTGTGAAAGAAAAAATATTTAAACATAAGAACTAAGACGGATACCGAATTATTCCTAGATACATATTTTAAACTCTTGGCTTTCATAAAACCAGATTCTAAAATGACATTTAATAAGGGAAGAGAGCTGCTTTGGAGGACCAGAGGCTTGGGCTTTGGTGCCATTTCTGCTATTCACAACTGTGTGCCTTTAGAAAAGCCACTTAACCCAGTAGAGTGACCAACTCATCCTGATTTTTGTGCTGAAAGTCCCAAGTACCTGGAAACCCATCAGTCCCAGGCTAATCAAGGTGGGTCTTACTGGGTCTTCCTTTACTCATTGATAAAATATGCAAGTTGGATTCCATTGTTTCTTTTTTTTTTTTTTTTGAGACGAAGTCTTGCTCTGTCACCCAGGTTGGAGTATAATGACATGACCTCGGCTCACTATAGCCTCTTCCTCCCAGGCTCGAGCGATCCTCCTGCCTCAGCCTCCCGAGTAGCTGGGATTACAAGCACTTGCCTCTACCACCTGGCTCATTTTTAGTAGAGACAGGGTTTCACCCTGTTGGCCAGGCTGGCCTCAAGTTCCTGACCTCAAATGGTTCGCCTGCTTCCCAAAGTGCTGGGATTACAGCGCCCGGCCAGATTAGATTGTTTAAGTCCCTGTTAGCTGCAGAAAAAAACTGATTACCTTAAATTGTTCTGTTATTTTGTTTATTTACATATGATAGGCTGTTTTTATTAAAGGATTTGAGGCAGCGTATAAAGAATGAGCAGTATAAAATAGAAGATATAGAGAGAGATTTTAAAAACAGCGCCAGTAAAAACATTTAGAATAGAAGAACAAGGCCAAGGTTCAAGTTGAAGCAGAGAGATGCTGGACAGTAGATCCAATAACTATTACAATTCAGTGGCAAATCTGACTCTTGAGCTTCCTGGTAATCAAAGCAAAAAAAGAAAACCTAATCTATAATATAGTCATTGTCCACGAGGAAAAGTATTAATTTCTCAGGGGAATAAAAGATTTTCCTGGGATTTGGTCTAAAATACATTTTACACATGCATCTTTACATGGGGACATTGAATTGGTTCAGAAACACTGACTTAACAGCATCCTAACAGTAAATGCAATAATGACCTCACATGGCTGTTTATTGAGAGTCCTTCAGTGTAAACAGAGGGCATTACACCAGAACAAACTCAGTGGAAATAATCCTAGAGTCTACCAAAATAATATCGTACAAGATGATATTTTTGGCTTGAAGAAGAGAAAATCTACATAACTTAGAACACTTGGTATGGTACATGGCCGGCAAACGATCCTCTACGGATCAGGATCTTTCAGCCAGGCTTTTCCTTGAGATTATAAAAGGGTTACAAAGCAGGGAAGAAAGGGTGAAACTGTACCTCAGAGAGAACCCCACGAAGAGTTCATTGGCAATGCCTTGCTGGAGGTCGCTTCTGGATCTCTTTCCTCACACCCAGCCTTCCCACACCAGTCTTCATGTGGCAGGTCCTCTTTCTTCTCCCAGATGGAGTCCCTTCCTCTTTGCAACAGATCAAATACAATGTCAGTCTATAAGGTGTAGATACCTCTTTATATTACTGTCCAAAACTATGTATCATGAAACCTCCAATTCAGAATTTGATTTGCGTTTTGTCTTTAAATAACAAATGTCTGTTGAAGTGTTTCATGCTAATTAAGAGCTGAGACTTCTAAAAGGGAATTCAAATCACCTTGAACTACAGAAGGAATTGAGCAGTGCTCCAGAGTCCAGGTCAAAGCCTTTGAAAATGAAAACATTTTCCCTCAAGTGCTTATGGCACCCACCATTCCATGAGGAATGTGTCTGGGTTTTTGGAAGAGATCTTTCTTTATTTTCCATAGCAAATGCCAATGACTCTGAACTGTTCTTTGTTATACCCATAACATAGATGCAAGGGACAGAGGGAAATTAAGAAATTAGTTCCAGGTGAAGATAAATGAACATCTTGCAGAAGCAGGATCTTTTTCTAAAATTAACTTTTGCGGGGTTTTATTTTGTTTTTGTTATTGTTATAAAGTCAATACATACTTATAATAAAAGCTCAAATAAGAAAGAGTAAAAAGTAATATTTCTTTTCCCTCCAGACGTATTTCCCCAAGGAGATAGGCAAGATACACAGCTTGCATATTTTTTCTAGATACATGCTATTGAGCCATATTTCTGATCAAAGATGATCTGTCAAGGATCTAGAAGCTGACTTAATAACACTGCTATTTTTTCAAAAAATAAGAACAAGATACTGGTTGAGGATAAAAGTCACAGTTTTTAATAAAATCTCAAATCAGAGCAAGTACCTTATCATTTGGTCAGTGTTTTTCATAACCGAGACCCTTACTCACCTAACACAGGCTACCTGCCATCGGTAGCCTAGTATGACAATAGGCAAAATGTTGCAGAAGAAACAGATGTGTCTTGAGCAGTTAGCTAGCAAACACAAAGGTTCATTAGGGATCCTGTGAAGCTCAGAAGCATATTTTATCATGATCTACAGAAAATTAGATAGCCTAAGATATAACTTGAGACACTGTGGCATGAGATGGTAGAGCTGTTAGATTGAGATTCTTTAAGATGGTGGGATTCTGCAGGTGGTCATAGAGTTCTAAAACCGATTCACCATTAAGGTTATTGAGTGTTGGAAACTAGAGCATAAATGGCACCAAATTCAGGAAGAAGAAGGAACAATTGTCTAACTTCCTTGACTCCTGCCTTATTTTTTGTCTTTATGAGTCCCTTTAAGGGAGTCAAGGTTTCCCTTTCTAATAAAATATGATTATGATAGGTAATCTCAAGTTAACAGTTAAAATAAGAAAACTAAATAATGCAGTTTAAAACTGTTAGCATATGTGCACATCCAATCAAAAACACCAGAGACATGTCTTGGCCTTTCAATTTATTTTTCTGTAAAATGGAAAGAACTTTCCTCGTTGTGCTTGCATGAACTAACAGGTTATCATGAAAAACTATTGAAACTGCCAACACTATTTATATTAGTTATCTATTGCTGTGTAACAAATACCATACTTATGGTGACTTAAAACTAGACAATCATTTATTATCTTCTGCAGTTTCTGTGGGTCAAGCATTCAGACAGGCCCAGCAGGATGTCTTTTCTCTGCTTCTCACTGTTGATGGTGGTTTTGGCTGGAAAACTCAAAGCTTTCGAGCTGGAAGCATATGAAGGCTCTTAACAGTGGATGCTGACTGTTGACTGAAGTTCTAACTGGAGCTATGGGTCAGAACACCCACATGTGGCTTCTCCATGTGCCTGGGCTTCCCTAAAACATGGTACCTGGATTCCAAAGGCAAGTGTCCTGAAAGAGAGAGCCAAGTGAAAGCTATATTGTGTTAATGACCTAGCCTGAGAGGTCACATAGCATCACTTCCACCATATACCATTAGGTTAGGGTAGTCACACCAAGATTTGAGGAGAGGGGACATAGACTCCCATCTCTTGGTGAAGAAGTGTCAGGCATCGTGGCAAAGAGTGCATGGGATGGAAGAACTGTATAGATGTTGTGATTTCTGGGAAATACAATCTGGCACATTATTCAATGGAGAAAAGATTATTGTTAGTGGTAACATTCATGCTGGGAATGTTTTTTAGACGTGATTATCAACACTCCTCTTTTGTCAGATCTTGGATTATCCCTACACAAAACAGCGAAATATGTAAGGCTTGTTTTCAAAGATGTGCCCCTGCACCTAGCCTTCCACTTCACTCTTAAATTTACTCTTCCTCTCTCCCAGGGGTTCCTCTTTCCATAACACTTTCCAGATGCCCAAGCACCAGACATTTCTATTTTTCTACATCCCATGCAAACACAACCTTTGCTGTCCCCATCCACCAAGGCCTCAGGAGATCTCACTTTCAACCCCACTTTCTAAAGAGAAAATGGTTTATGAGCCATCTCAGAGACAGAACCAATTTCTACAGCATCAGGGCTTTGTGAAAGCAGTGTCCTATGCCAACACCTGTCTTGGGGAACCAGTAAAGCCAGTAAGGTTCTTGATGGTTTGCACTGTAAAGGAACTTGCTCCTTGCTTTAGAAGAGCCAAAGCATGTCCTTGATAGACATCAGAATGTTACCTCTTGTTATCTGTGGGATTATGGGTGACTTTTATTTTATCCATTTGTATTTTCAATCTTTTATAAGTTTTCCACAAAGAATGCGTATTGATTTTGTCATTTGGAAACAAAGCTATTTTTTAACAGCTTTAGTGAGATATAATTCACAGACCATACAATTTGCACACTTTAAGTGTACAATTCGATGGCTTTTGGTGTATTTACAGAGGCATGCATCCATCACCACAGTCAACTTTAGAAACATATTTACCTCACAAAGAAACCTCAAGCCCCTTAGCTATTCCCTTCAACTCCCTCATCCCCCATTTTCTGTCTCTCTGGATTTGCCTATTCTGTACCTTTCATGTAAATGGAATCATGTAATATGTGGTCTTTTGTAACTGGCTTCTTTCACAGAACATAAGGCTTTTCAAGGTTCATGTGAATTATAGCATGTAACAGTGTTTCTTTTCTTTTTATTGCTGAATAGTGTCTCATCCAGTATGGATCTATCACATTTCATTTATCCATTCACCAGTTAAGAGATGTGCCAAATCTTTACCCCTGGAAGTGAGTCATAGGAACCAGAATTTCTCTTCCCCAAAGTGAGTCATAGAACCTAGAACTCCTCTCCCCAAAGCAAGCCATAAAACCAAGCAAGATCACTCTCCCTTTTCCCTTCTCCCTTCTCCCTTGAACTCTCATTCCAGAGGGATCTTGCCCAGTCCGCAAGGAAGGAATGCTACACAGAGAGGCCAAGAAGAATTGGAACAGACAGGTCTTGCTGGGTCCCCCTCTCCATCTATTACCATTATATCGTACCCTTTTAATCCAGTCACATTTCTGCATGGCTGTCCATTCTTCATTGAACCTAAAAATAGGCAGTTTTCCCTTTTTGGATTTTCATTTCTGATGGCCCATATGTCACATAAAAATTTGATGAAATAAGCTTATTATGCTTTCGTCTTGTTAACTCATCTTTTGCGACAGGCGTGTTGGTTGTGATTCTTATGATGGATGAGGAAATGTACCACACCTTTCCACCCCTACAGGGACATCTGAGTTGTTTCCGTTTTTTGCCTATTATACATACTACTGCTATGGATGTTCATTTATAATTCTGTGAGTGAACACACATTTTCATTTCTCTCATATACATGTATGAGTGGAATTACGAGATGATATGTTAGCTCTGTTTAACCATCTGAGGAACTATAAGGCTGTTTTCCGAAGTTGGTGCACCATTTTACATTCCTACCAACAGTGTCCGACTGTTCTAATTTCTCTACATTCTCCCCAGTACTAATATCTGTCTTTGAGTCTGGCCATCCTACTGGGGTGTATCTCATGGTGGTTTTGGTTCGTATTTCTCTGATTGTTAGTGATGTTGAGCGTCTTTTCATGTGTTTGTCGGCCATTTGTATAACTTCTTAGGATAAATGTCTATTCAAATCCAATGCCAATATTTCTATTGGATTCTCTTTTTATTACGGTAGTCCCCCCTTATCCACAGGGGGCATATTCCAAGACCCCCAGTGGATGCCCGAAACTGAAAAGAGTACTAACCCCTGTATATACGATGCTTTTTCCTATGCACACATACCTATGTTAAAGTTTAATTTATAAATTAGGCACAGTAAGAGATTCACAGTAAATAATAATAAATGGAGCAATTATAAAAATATGCCAGCATCACTATGATTGCACTTTGGGGCCACTATTAAGTAAAACAAAGGTTACTTGAACACAAGCACTGCAATATGGCGACAGTCGATGTGATAATCAAGAAGGCTCCTAAGTGACTAATGGATGGGTAGAGGATACAGCGTGGATGTGCTGGACAAAGATATGCTTCACATCCTAGGTGAGGTGAAGTGGAACGGCATGAGATTTCATCACACTGATCAGAACGGCCTGCAATTTAAAACGTATTAATTGCCTATTTCTGGAATTTTCTATTTAATATTTTCATCCCATGGTTGACTGTGGGTAACTAAAACTGCAGAAAGCAAAACCATGGACAAGGAGGAACTGCTGTATCGAATTGGAACTGACCTTTATGTATTCTAGATACAAATCCCTTACCAGATGTGTGATTTGCCAAATTTTCTCTAGGTTGTCTTTTCACTTTCTCGGTGGCATCTTTTGGGGCATAAACGTTTTAATTTTGATGAAGTCCAGTTCACCTCTTTGTTTCTTGTCCTTGTGCTTCAGTGTCATACGTGTGTAAGAAACCATTGCTTAGTCCAAGGTCACAAAGGATTCCCCTATATTTCTTCTCAGAGTTTTATACTTTTAGCTCTTACAGTTATGTTTTTATCAATTTTGAGTTAATTTTTGTATGTGCTGTGAGGTACAGGTTCAACTTCATTCTTTTGCATGTGGAGATCCAATTGTCCAGCATTATTTGCTGAAGAGACTATTTTTTCCCCCATGGAATTGTTTTGACACCTTTGTCAAGAAAATCAATTGGCTAGAAATTCAGGAGAATATTCTGGTCTCTCAATTTTTTTTTTATACCTGATCTATATGTCTATCCATTGAGAATAACCCACTGTCTTGATTATTGTAGCTTTGTAGTGAGTTTTGAAATTGGGATATGTGATACTCCAAGTTTTTCTTTACTTTCAAGAGAGAATTTTTGGTTTTGGTTTTGGTTTTTTTTGACAGAGTCTTACTCTGTCACCAGGCTGGAGTGCAGTGGCGTAATCTTGGCTCACTGCATCCTTTACCTCCTGGGTTCAAGCGATTCTCCTGCCTCAGCCTCTTGAGAAACTGGGACTACAGGCATGCACTGCCATGCCCAGCTAATTTTTGTATTTTTAGTAGAAATGGGGTTTCACCATGTTGGCCAGGCTGGTCTCTAACTTCTGACCTCATCATCCACCTACCTGGGCTTCCCAAAGTGCTGGGATTACAGGTGTGAGCCACCTCGCCTGGCCCTCAAGGTTGTTTTGACAGAAGACATACAAATGGCCAGCAGACATATGAAAAAATGCTCAGCGTCAGGGAAATACAGATCAAAACCACAATGGATATCACCGCACCCCAGTGGAATAGTTGTTATCAAAAAAGACAAAACATAGCAAGTGCTGCTGTAGAGAAAATGGAATTCTTAGACACTGTTGGTGAGAATGTATTATGGAAAGCCAGTAGGGAAAACAGTATGGAAGTTCCTAAAAATATTAAAAATAGAACTACCATATGATCCAGCAATCCCATTACTGGCTATATTTCCAAAGGAAAGGAAATCAGTGTATCAAAAAGCACTCCAATATTTACTACAGCACTTTTCACAATATCCAAGATAAGTGTCCATCTACAGATGAATGGATAAAGGAAATTTTATATGCACACACACACACACAAGTACTATTCAGCCATAAAACAGAATGAAATGCTGTCACTGGCTGGGTGCAGTGGCTGACACCTATAATCCCAGCACTTTGGGAGGCCAAAGCAGGAGGATCACTTGAGTCTAGGACCTGGAGACCAGCCTGGGCAACATAATGAGACCTTGTCTCTACGAAAATTAAAAAATTTTTGAAAATTAGCCAAGTGTTGTGGCACGTACCTGTAGTCTCCAGCTACGTGGAAAGCCCGAGCCCAGGAGTTTCAGGCTGCAGTGAGCCATGATTGCACCACTGCACTCTAGCCTGGGCAACAGGGTGAGACCGGATCAAAAAAGAAAAAAAGAAGGAAGAAAGACAGGATGAAAGCAAGGAAGGACAGAAGGAAGGAAAGAAGGAAGGGCGGTAAGGAGGGAGGAAGGGAGGGAGGGAGGGAGGGAGAGAAAGACATTCTGTCATTTGCAGCAACATGAGTGAACCAGGAAGACGTTAGGTTAAGTAAAATAAGCCTGACACAGGCTTATTTCATTCTTATGTGGAATCTTATTCTTATGTGGAGTCTCAAAATATTGATCTCCTAGAAGTAGAGAGTAGAATAGCAGTTACCAGAGAGTGAGGAAGGGGAAAAGAGGGATGAGTAAATGTTGGCCAGCATCTAGCCAGTTACAGTTAGAAAGAATTAAGTTCTGGTGTTCTATTACACAGCAGAGTGATTGTCGCTAATAACAATGTATTGTGTATTTCAAGATAGCTAGAAGAGAGGGCTTTGAATGCTGTCACCACAAGGAAACGATAAATGTTTAAAATGATGGATATATGCTAATTGTCCTGATTTTATCATTATACAATGTCCACATGCATTGAAACATCACACTGTACTCCAGAAATATGTACAATTTTGTGTCAATTATAAATCTTAAAAGATAAAATAGAGATTGTTTTGTCTATTTTGTGTCCCTTGCATTTTTATATGAATTTCAGGATCAGCTTATCAATGTCTACAAAGATGTCAGCTGGGATTTTGAAAAGGATTATGTTGAATCTGTAGATCAATTTGGGGAATACTCCCTTCCTGATAATAGCACATCTTCTAATCCATGAACGTGTGATGCCTTTCTGTTTATTTAGATCTTCCTTAATATCAGCAATATTTTGTGGTTTGCAGAGTATGAATTTTGTACTTCTTTTATTAAATTTACTGCTGTTTTATTCTTTTAGATACTATCATAAATTAAATTGTTTTTTCTTTTTTTAATTTTTATTTTTTGGAGATGGAGTCTCATTCTGTTGCCCAGGCTGGAATGCAGTTTTCTTAATATCATTTTCGCTTGCTCAATGCTACTACACAGAAATAAAATTGATTTTACTGAACTCATTTATTATTTCCAGTAGTTTTTTAGTGGATTTCTTGGTATTTTCTATATATAAGACCATGCCATCTGTACATAGAGATCGTTTTACTTCTTCATCTTCAATCTGCATATACTTTATTTTCTTGCCAAATTACCTTGGCTGGACCCTCCAGTACAATGTTGAATAGAAGCGGCAAGAATGGACATCCTTGTTTTGTTCCTAATCTTTGGAAGAAAACATTGTCTTCCACCATTAAGTATAGTATTCACTATGGGTTTTTCATAGATATCTTTTATCAGGTTGAAGAAATTCCCTTCTGTTCCTAGTTTGTTGAGAGTTTTGTCATTAAAGGGTATTGGATTTTGTCAAATACTTCTGTATTTATTGATGTGATTGTGTGGTTTTTGTCCTTATTCTGTTGGTATAGTATATTACCCTAATTGATTTTTGGACGTTAAACCAACTTTGCATTCCTAGGACAAATTCCACTTGAGCATAGTGTATAATTATTTTTCTATATTACCTATCCTAATATTTTGTCAAAGACTTTTGTGCCTATATTCCAAGTGATACTGATATGTAGTTTTTCTTTTCTTGTGATATCTTTGTCTGATTTTGCTATCATAGTAATACTGGCCTCACGAGTATGCTGGGAAATCTCTTCTATTTTTTGGAAAAATGTATGAAGAATTGGCATCAATTCTTTTTTAAATGTTAGGTAGAATTAATCAATGAAGCCATCTGGTCGTGAGCTTTTCTTTGTAGGAAGCTTTTTTATTACTAATTTAATTTCTACTTATTTTAGGTTTAGTCAGGTTTTCTGTTTCTTCTTGAGTAAGACTGGTTGTATCTGTCTTTCCAGGAATTTGTCCATTTTATCTAAGTTATCTAGTTTTTTTGGCATACAGTTTTTAATAGTATTCCCTTATAATTCTTTTTATTTCTGGAACGTCAGCAGTAATGTCCCTTTTTCATTTCTGATTTTAGTAATTTAAGATTTATCTCTTTTTCCCCCATTTAGTCTGGCTAAAAGTTTGTCAATTTTGTTGATCTTTTCCAAGAACTAACCTTAGGTTTCACTGATTTTCTCTATGTTTTTCTATTTTCTATTTCACTAACTTCTGCACTAATCCTTGTTGCTGTCTTTTTTTTCTGCTTGCTAACAAAGCTTTTTTGAAATATTCAAAAGAAGGAAAAATTACTATCCAATATAATTTTGATAGTCATTTGGGTTATTTCCTGATTGAGGGTGTAGTCAATTATGTATAAAGTTGTATGAACGTTCTTGCACATATGTTTATATGAACAAATATTTTTATTTCTCTTAAGTAAGCACCTAGGAGTGGAACAGGAGTAGAGTAGATGTATGTTTCAGTTTATAGAAAACTGTCAAACAATTTTCCAAAGTAGTTGTTCCATGTTATATTCCAACCAGCACTCTGTGAAAATCACCATATCCTCCTGACATTTGATGTTGTCAGTCTTTTTCCTTTTAGCATTATGGTGGGAGTATAATGGTACGTGATGTTTTAGTTTGCATTTCCCTGGTAACTAATGAGACTGATCATCTTTTCACTTCTCTCAAAGTAGTTGATCAAACTTTTGTCCCCTTTTCTGTTGACTTGTCTCTTTTTGTCTTACTGATTTGAGTTCTTTATATATTTTCTTTATATGTCTTTGTTGAATAAATTACAGGACCTTCATGCAATGGATTATTCTAGAGTAATCAAAGTCAATTGACTATTGCTACATACAGTTATGTGTATAAACTCATAGACAAAACGTTGAGCAAAAGACGCTGTCAGAAAAGAGCACATACTGTGTAACTCCATTTGCGTCAAGCTCAAAACCAGGCAAAACTAATCTACTATATTAAAAGTCAAGGGAGTGGTCCCTTTAGGATATTGGGTAATAACTAGGAGAGGGATATGGGGATCTCTGGGTATCCTGGTAACATTCTATTTCTTCAACTATACACAGGTTACACAGGTGAGTTCGCTTGTAAAAATCTGTTGATATGCCACATTGCAGTTTGTGCACTTTTCTGAATGTTACATTGGAGCAAACTATTTTTTAAAAAGGAAAATTTAATGAGTTCTTGAAAAAAAACTTAATTATCACATATTTGTTAGCAGATTCTCTATATATGATGTATTTCTAACTTACTGTATTAAGGTGGGGTTTTTGTATTAAATACTTACCTTGTTCACACTTTATATTGTAAGCCTAAAAATTTCATTAATAGGTCAATAACGGCTTAACTTTTCCTTTGCGCTGGACTGCAGACATCTTGGCAAATGGCACAGTCTGAGTTCCCAAGGGCACACCGATTTTAAAATCCGCTCCTTCCCCATCAATCCCATAATGCCGAATACAATGCTCACGCAGTGCAATGCCACAGCTAACACTGCTCTAGCTGTCCCCTTAGGAATTCATTGTAAAAGGGTTTCACTGTACTTTGTAAAGCAATTTGGAATCCTTCTTGATGAAAGGTTCTATATAAAGAAGGTAATATAATGGACTTGGCTTTCAACTTATTTCATTTAAGCCTTAACAGAAACATGAATCTACTATATTAGCATCATAAACCAATAGGTGCTATATAAATGCTGAATAGAAATATTCTGGGTGAATTAAATTGTGAAGATAGCCATGTATTAGCTAAGTGCTTTACCAAGTATTATGCAAATGCTGATTAATAAGGCAATTATATTCAATTAAAATAATAATAATAATGCTACATTCTTTTATGTTCTCCCAATTCTCTGGACACTCATTTACTCAGTTATTTTGCATGTATCTGCCACCTAAATCTCAAGCCTAGATGCGAACTCACATGAGATGTCCTTTTGGAAGGAAACAGTCTTCCCCATGGAAGAGTTTTTGTACCAAACAAAAACTTCAGCAAATGTGTGTCAAGGGGGCAGGTAAAGGAAATCCCTCTAATACATGTGATTGACATGCTTTTAAAAAGTCCATAATATTCAAAAAAATCCTCCCAGGTATGTGTAATACTGCCCAGAGTTACTTTTATACCTCTTAGCATTTCTTTGTAGGCCAGATTCTCCAATGCTTCCAACATCATAATCACCAGGCATTAGCCATGTCGTTGAACAAACAGTTGCTGTGCTTCACCCCAAAGCCAGTGATGACCAGAAATGCCTGATGCAGCCCCTACATGAAGTTTAAAACATTATTGGAATGCTTTTGATGAAAGGTGTGTTATCATGAATCATTATCATCATCGTCATCATTGTTGTTTTAAACATTTCATCTTTGGGGACTGAGAGACAATTCCCACATCTATAGGAGCTGCATTAAAAAAATTTTTTTTTTTGTATTTGTGAATCCAGATTTACAGAGAAATGTATTTGTGGAAGCGTGTTAAATCTATAACTATTAGTTTGCATGTACGTCAGATGAAGTACTCAACTGATGGGTGAAAAGTGGCATTTCTATATCAACCTCTCATTTACTGTGCTTTACTGTGATGGGACAGAGCACAGCAGGGTCTGGTTAGAAATCAATTTTCTTGTAGTTCTATCTCTCTCTACAGAATAATATAAATTACCAATCCTGTTGCAGAAAGTTTCACATTTCACTTTGAATGGTCACAGATTTGAAAATAAGGGAAAGAGGAACGCCAGACTGGAGAGGCTGCTAAAGAGAGGATGGTGACCAGCTGCTGACAGTGTCACTGAAGATGGAGCCTGGCTTAACTGAATCAGGAAGGGTGAGGGTTTATATCCCTGAAAGGATTTGCAATAAATAAGCAAGTCTCTCACCTCAAGGAAAGCATAGAATGAACCCTATTCTTGTCTCTATTCCTTAGGTTGCAACATCACAGATATTCTGTGCATGAAGATTCTTAAGAGTAGTTCAGCTGGGCGCAGTGGCTCACACCTGTAATCCCAGCACTTTGGGAGGCAGAAGAGGGTGGATCACCTGAGGTCAGGAGTTCAAGACCAGCCTGGCCAACATGGTGAAACCCCATCTGTACTAAAAATACAAAAATTAGCCAGGTGTGATGGTGCATGCCTGTAATCCCAGCTACTCAGGGGGCTGAGGCAAGAGAATCGCTTGAACCTGGGAGGCGGAGGTTGCAGTGAGCCGAGATCACACCACTGCACTCTAGCCTTGGTGACAGAGTGAGACTCTGTCTCAAAAAAAACAAAAAACGTAGTCCAGATGATTTCAAAGCTCACGTAGCTTATGAAACACTTTGTTCGAGGAAGGTTTAACATGAAACCTCAAAGAGAAAACAGCCCCAGGATCCTCTCCAGGCCTCCTCTCCTAACTCCTCCAGCCCTCCACAGGGCCCCTCCCAATCTTTTGTTGCTGCTCTATTCCTGTGGAATGAAGATGTGCAAAATGAGGCCATTGTTAGACTCCCAAAATCTTTAGTGAGCTTCATGAAGCAGATGGGATCTGAACCAGGACTCTGCCCTGTGGGGTGAGGAGGGGTAACTTCAGGCACATCAAAAACAAAGGAATGAAATGCAGGGAATGAGGTTCCTACAAACTCATTGGAGGGGCTGGAGGAATGAGCCATGGTGTCACTAGGCTGGATGACCTTGAAGCCAAGGTCACACCACAGCCGCTATGATGCAGAGGTCAGGAAACTGCCAAAAACTGACTTGCTTCCACTCTGGCTGCTGCCACGGTCAGCCCACACCCACGAAACTGGCAGAGACCAGCTGCTGCCAACAGTGCTTGCTCATCAGGCAGCCCTGATACAGGAAGATGGCCTCTGCTTCTCTCTTTCTCATCTTTATGCAAGGGCATCTCTGCAGAATCTAAATCACATCCAGAACCATAGTCTAGGAGTCTGAGAGTCTAGTTGTCAGCCTTCCAGCTCCATGACAGGAGAAGGAACTAGGTGGATCTCAGTGCATCTGGCACAGAAGAACTGGGGAAGAGGCAATGCTTGTGAAGAGCCCGAGCAAAGGTGGTGCCAGAGTAAACTGGAGGTGAATTCTGGAAGCAGAGACCTTCAGTCCTGCTGTGAAGTCAACAAGAAATGCCAGCAGCCTTCAGTGGATAAATGGAAAGCACAGAATTTCCTCCCATAGAAAAGTTAAAGAATGAGGCCAGGTGCGGTGGCTCACGCCTATAATCCTAGCACTTTGGGAGGCCAAGATGGGAGGATCTCTTGAGGCCATGAGTTTGAGACCAGCCTGGGAAATATAGCAAAACCTTGCCTGTACACTGAAAAAAAGATTGGCCAGGCATAGTGGCAGGCACCTGTAATTTCAGCTACTTAAGAAGTTGAGGCAGGAAGATCCCTTGAGCCCAGGAGTTAGAGGCTACAGTGAGCTATGATCACACCACTGTGCTCCAGCCTGGGAAAAAAAAAAAAAAAAAAGAGAGAAGTTAAATAATAGCTAAGGCCATCATTTTTAGGATCATTTGAGATGAAGGCTTTGATTTCTTTCCTATTTTTATAACATATAAAGCTTATGTTTATTGTAAAAATATTAGAAAATGCACTCACTCAAAAAGAAAAATAAAAAGCACCCATAATCCCACCATCCAGGGATAATCACATATTGGTGACTCTCCTTTCTTCTAGATATTCCAGGCTTATTTTACTATGATATCATTGTTTTAAACTTTTAAAAAATTTTGAACAATGCCATCCAGTGGCACCGTCCATGTCAACAGCCACATTGTTGACAGCATTTTGTTATAGAGATGTCTGATACTTTAATAAAATATTTGAAGTCCTCATTTTGTTGGACATGCCAGTATGTTAGATTAACAGTGATGGAACGGCTAGAAAAGGCAATATTGCAGAGGAGGTTTGAACTGGGAGGTGCTTGAGGCTAAAGTATTAATGAATGAGATGGGAGGACGCAGGAGAACTCACAGTGCGCTCAAGCTACAAGGAATAGAGGGCATCCTCGTCCGCCTTCCTCATTTAAGGGATGAGGCTCACTGCAGCCACATCACATGATCTTTATCCCAAAGTCTCCAGCTCATTCTTTATGTCTCTTTATTCTGTCCTCAGCCATGTGTACAATTCTTATTACAACTCCAGTCTAAATAGCAAGTCACAGAAAATATGACTTAAAGAAAAAGAACAACAAAAAATCCAAGTTGTAACAATTCTACTTCATTCATTCCTTTCACCTAGCATTTTTGAGAGACTGTTCTGTGGCTGATACAGTGCTATGAGGGAGGGGTTTAAAAATCCAACGCAGACCCAACCCTCAACACGCTCACTGTCTTACAAAGGAGATGAGAAGAAATCTTCCAGTTACATCCAGGCAACTGCTTTTCCTTCATGTGGGAATGGCCCTGGGACCCAGACAATTTCTTCCACAATTTGTTACTTCTTGGGTTTTGGTTATAAAAAAGCAGGAAAATGAGGAAGGAGGGTATGTGTTTTATATCTTCCAGTACAAGAGCATTTAAGGCATGATCTCCAATATTTGTCTTGTCTAGACATCCCCATCTTTTTATTTTTTAATAAAGCAAAAGGCAGTGGCCCTTATGGTTTGTAGCAAGAGTTCATTACCAGAGGAACCCTTGGCTTTTAAATGGTGTTAACACTGAAATCCTCTTCTTTTGTCTTTTCCTGGTTAGGATTTCCTCATCTTGATCCTCTCTCCTCACATATTGATCACACATTGCATGCTTCAGAGTGTTCACTTAATCATTCCACTTTTTCCAAGAGAATAGCTAACTCTTAACATGCTGCACATTTCCTATTACACTTCCTTTGCTTTAAAAAAAATCTTGAAAAAGTAACTCTGCCCATAAAGAAACCATTCAGACCAAAAAGCTTTGTACATGTTCTCCCTAATGGAGCTGGAATGTAAGCAGGGAAGATGTAGCAATGGCATCCACATACTGTCTGGGGTTCCTGGACCCATCTATAGACTGGTCCCATTTGAATGGAAACAAAACCTCCACCCATCACTCCCTCACGCTTGACTGGCACCTCCTGAGGTCTCAGCCACACGTATCTGAAGCTGTCTGGGGATTATTCATTCTACGAATAGTTTAAGATCTGGTCACTTCACTCTGTTGTTCTTGTATTCCTTCTGTTTGACAATTTATAGCTTTTAATTTGGGGAGGCAGAGTAAAAGCTCTTAAGCAGCTGGTTGTAATTGGTCTCCAGGGGTAAACTTGGGGAGGGAGGTTGGAGGAGACTCTCACCAAGGTTCTAGGATTCTGTGACTCACTTGGCTTGATTCCAGGCCAGGAGTGAGGTTGCTGATTGCTTCTAACCTGTTCTTTGGCAAGTAATAAATGTCAATTGATCTTTCTTCATGTGGTAGGGATGATATCCATATAAGAGAACATGAAAAATAGTATGTATTAAAATGCATTCGCAGGAGCCAAACTCATGCGTGCTTTGAATTAAGTTGTTGCATCCAGTCCATTTGTCATTCTTTTTATGTCCAAGTTTTAGTAACAGAATGTTTTCAAATAGTTTACATGTCTCTTGGGACATCTTCCCTAACCTAATGTCATACAAGTGTTAGGCGAGAGTTCTTTGGATTGCTCAATTCTTATTGTTTCCAACAAGATTTAGGCCATTTCTGCAAGCAGAATTCCGCATTAAGGATAATGGGCTTTTCATGCCTGTTCACAAGGAGAAAAATTATTAGATCAGTGGGAATTTTACAGAATTCATTATTGAATCTTGGACATTAAAAACTTCAGTTACTTGGAATGCACAAGACAAGCAGTGTGCAGCTGACATTCAAGTGCATGCCTGATGAAAACATTACAGTTGCTGCTTCTCTTAATATTATTTTATGTAATGTCTAGTGTTCTCCCAGACAATTATATTTATTAGGCCTTTCTTTTTTCCTCTAAACTCTTTTATTGTACTCCAAAATATCCTTATTTTCTGGTTATGAAGTAGTAGATCTTCATGGTAGAAAATTTGAAAACATACGGAAAAGTACAAAGAAAATGTTAAAAGTACCTATGATTCTTCAATCTTGGGGTCTTCATTTTTAAAATGATTGTCAGCAGTGAACATTATTTGAAATCTTGTTAAATGTTTTTTAACTTTTTAACTTTTTTCTGAATTAAAGGTTTCCTGATTTAAACCCTGATTCATTCTTCTGCTAAGGATCTTGCTCTGTTGAACCAGTTGAATGGATCCTATTCAAGGGGAGATTTGATTCTAGTGTTAAAGCTCCCTAGTGCCACACGTCAAATGAAGCTGAGTTTTAGAATGACTCCTTTTCAGATAAGTGGACAGTAAGTCATGGGCAAAAGTTTAGCCTGATTCATCTCACTGGGGTCTTGGTGAAACCACTATTTCCTTTTTAATGTAATATTCTGTGAATAAAATCAAGATTAGAACCATGCTTGCAATTAAAGGGATTACTCAGTAGTAATAAGAAAATATATTCAACAAGTTAGAAAATGAAGTATCAGCCTAGTTGCAAGGAAGGGGGACATGAGTATTTTGAGTAGGACACATTGCTGCTCTAGGTAAAATGATGTTTATGAAGGTGAAAAGGGAATGAATAACAAACAGGCTGTGAACAGTATCTGCCACAGAGACACTCCCAGAGCTACTCAGAACAATTCTGGAACACTAACCTAAGACTTCTAACCACACATCCCATGAGTTTTGAGCTACAGCGGAGTTATTATGCCCACTTTCCCATGTAAACCTGAAACCAAGTCAACAAGACAGTTATGTTTTAGAATTGCTCAACACAGGTAGTGAAAGATAAAGTAATAGCTTCACAGAGCACATGGAGTTTTACTGATTCAAATCATGTAGACGTACTTATGGCTGGATTCACCATCTATCTCCAGTAGGCTTTTAAAAGCCAAGTCTCTGGAAGCAAATTCTTTCCAGATTCAACTATCCTAAGATAGTTGTATCCATGTCAAGAAATGTTTGTTCTGTGATGGGTGCAATGGCTCACACCTGTAATCCCAGCACTTTGGCAAGAGGATCACTTGAGCCCAGGAGTTGAAAACTAGCCCAGGCAACACAGCAAGACCTCACCTGTACAAAAACTTTAAAAACTAGGCAGCTCGAGTGGCCAAGGCAAGATGGGTCAAAGTCAGAGTGGTGGTCACAGTCTTGGAGCTGACAAGAAGGATAACAAGGACAAGAAAAAGAAATAAGAAGCTCCTATACCAGCTGGAGTGAGGAAGAAGAAGAAAACAAAGGGACCAGATACTGCCAGCCAACTGCCACTGGTGACACGTCACACTCAGTCCCAGTTAAAATTACTGAAAGTTAGAGCGAATTAAAGACTATCTTCTCATGAAGGAAGAATTCATTAGAAATCAGGATCCCGTTAGATCATGATGAAACTGTTAGAAGGAAAGCAAGAGGAGGAAAGATCAAAAGTGGATGATCGAAGGGGACCCTGATATCAGTAGGAATCTTGGGAGAGATTATTGATGACAATCACGCGATTGTGTCTACATCTGTGGGCTCAGAGCACTACGTCAGCATTCTTTCATTTATAGACAAAGATCTGCTGGAACCTGGCTGCTCAGTCCTGCTCAGCCACAAGGTGCGTGCTGTGATACGAGTGCTGATGGTTGACACAGATCCCCTAGTCACAATGATGAAGGTGGAAAAGACTCCCCAGAAGACCTGTGCTGGTACTGGGGAGTTGGACAACCAAATTCAGGAAATTAAGGAATCCATCCTGAATATTATGAAGAGATGGGTATAAAGCCCTCTAAGGGAGTCATTCGCTATGGTTCACCTGGCACAGGTAAAACCTTATTAGCCAAAGCAGCAGCCAACCACACCTTAGCCACTTTCTTGCAAGTGATCAGCTCTGAAGTTATTCAGAAATACCTACATGATGGGCCCAAATTCATATGGGAATTGTTTCGAGTTGCTAAAAAAAACATGCACCTTCCATCATGTTTGTTGGTGAAATTGATGCTTTTTTGGGACAAAAAGGTATGACTCAAATTCTGGTGGCGAGAGAGAAATTCAGCAAATAATGTTGGAAATGTTGAACCAGGTGGATGGATTTGATTCAAGGGGAGATGTGAAAGTTACCATGTCCACAAGCCGAATAGAAACTTGGGATCTAGCACTTACCAGACCAGGCTACATTGACAGGAAGCTCGAGTTCCCCTGCCTGATGCAAAGACTCATTCAGATGCACAAAAGCAGCATGACGCTGGCCAGTGATGTAACCCTGGAACGACTTGACATCGAGGCCATCTGCACAGAAGCTAGTCTGATGGCCTTAAGAGAACATAGAATGAAAGTAACAAATGCAAACTTCAAAAAAGTCCCAAGAAAACGTTCTTTTATAAAGAACAGGAAGGCACCCCTAAGGAGCTCTATCTCTAGTGAGCCACAGTTGCCATCGGGAAAATGGCTGAGAGATTTCCCAAGCCCTTAAAGGGATGAGGTTGGGGAGTTTCCCAGAGAATTCGTGTTCCAGTTTATTTTTATTAGCAACACATCCTGTGAGTCTTTTGGAGTTTGGTGTGTAAGATGTCCACTGGGCTGCCTTCGCCTCTTGGTCACTATGTGACACTCTGCTTCCCAGTAAAGTATGCTTTTTCTTTCTCTCTCACTACACACACATACAATAACTGAAAACCGGAAATGTTTTTTCCAGAACGAGTAGTTTTTCATACAAGCAATCACTAAGCTGAAAAATGCACCCTGGCTAACAAACATCAGGTAGGAAAATAGAAATGTGTTTATTTAATTCCACAGATTTTCGTTTTGGTGTGACTTAGTTCCATAGGTCTGTGTATAGAAATGACTTTAATCTTCTAAGACATCATTGATGTGATGCACTTCAATTATATGTTGATGCCAAAATTCTCTATCAATCTAAATGTCTATGACTTTTTCTTAGGCCTTTATCTTCCCATTGCAATTTGAAACTAAAGGCATTCTCCAGCTAATATTAACAACCTTAACCCAACTCTAGGCTGAAGGACTTGTTAATTCTTCATCACTTTCCCATCCTTCACCTTCTGCCTCCATTTATCATATCCATCCACTCACACTAGCCTATGGATTGGGTGAAGTTTAGAAGCATAAGGGAGATATTATTTGGAACAACGCTGTCACAACAAAGGTTTGTTTTATTGCAGTCTTAACCTTTCCTGTTCTTTTCTTCAAGCCAGTGACTAATTCCTCGGAATTTCTAAGATTTGGGTTTAAAACTGCATTGTCTCTAGGCTATACCTATTATTGAATAAGATAACTACCCTTGCAGAGGTGCATAGAGTTGTTTTGATGGTAAAGCACATTCATTTGCAGTCACTGCTGCACAGAATGAAGGAAATGCAACTCTGTTCTCCTGGGAGAAGCCACTTAGGCAAGAAAATAAATAAGAGGATTTTGATTATATTTGGAACTCTTAAGCTTGTGTTCAGGGAGGCTCCATCTTTAAACTCTTGTCGTTTCATGTTTACACAAAAACTATAACAGAAAAAAAGGCTCATAGTTTTCTGTACAAGCATTGCACTTTTTTTTTTTTTGAGACGGAGTCTCGTTCTGTTGCCCAGGCTGGAGTGCCGTGGTGCAATCTCGGCTCACTGCAACCTCTGCCTCCCAGTTTCAAGTGATTCTCCTGCCTCAGCCTCCTGAGTAGCTGAGATTAGAGGAACATGCCACTACACCTGGCTATTTGTGTGTGTGTGTGTGTGTGTGTGTGTGTGTGTGTGTGTGTGTATTTTTAGTAGAGATGGAGATTCACCATGTTGGTCAAGTTGTTCTCAAATTCCTGACCTCGAGATCCTCCCGCCTTAGCCTCCCAAAGTGCTGGGATTACAGGTGTGAGTCACCATGCCCGGCCAGCATTGCACATTTTTAAAAGTATATCCATGTTTTATTGGGGTAATGCCAGCCACAATTTGTGCATGTTCACTATTGCAGCTCATTGTGCGAGACAACAAATGAAAAGGGTTCAGCATGGTCTCTGGCACAGCGTGGGCCAGGAGCAATGTCCCTTTTCTTCCCTTCTCCCTCTTTTGCATGTACCTTATTGCCCCTAACTTCTTCTTAGAAGTTATTCTGAAGAGAATGCAGAATTCCAGGTATCTGAACTACAGCTGTCAGAGCCAGTGAAGCTACCGTTCTGCTATTGGACAAATTCTCCGAGTTCCCACTATTTTCTGTGCACATCATGTCTCTTCATTGGTGAGTGCAAATAATCCATGTTCAAACTGTTTGCTTTTCCCCGACCTGCCACAGTTAATTCAGCAAACAGAGTCTTGGTCTAGTTGGGGGAGAGACGTGCACATGGATAATAACTATTATTAGTACTAAATAACATTATTTAATAATAATACTGTGTGGCAGGCACCAGGTACAAATATTATAATAACAGTAACTGTTACTACTATATTTATTGAGCACTTACTATATGCCAAACATTGTGCTAAATGTTTTTACACACTGTAGAGAATTATTCACTAAATGGGCCCAAAGAAGTATGTTTTAATCTAGAAGCTTCTTAGTTTATCTCCTTCAAACAGAGTCTATTAGAAATTGGACAATATCAGATACTTATCTCTCCAGGTCACTTTCAGTTATTAAAACAGTCCTGGCCAGGCTTTGTGGCTCATGCCTGTAATCCCAGCACTTTGGGAGGCTGAGGCATGAGGATTACTTCAGCCCAGGAGTTTGAGGCTGCAGTGAGCTAAGATCATGCCACTGCACTCCAGCCTGGATGACAGAATGAGACCCAGCCTCTACAAATACAAATAAAAATAAAACAGTCCTAATTGCAGATATGGTAAGGTCCAATTCATACTAACACAAAACTTGAGGCTCATACACAGTTCAGATCTGCCTTAGTCCCTGATGGCTTCCCAGCTGCCATCTGTAATCCCCATGAAGACCAGCTGTGCCTGGCTTCCATGAGCCGCTCCGTAACTGCTCAGTAGCCTCCTGTCTTTATTTGAACAAGCTGGCAACCTTACAACCCACCTTCCCTGACTAGAAGAAGATGGACACTACATTCTCAGCAGAGCTTTTGAGAAAAAGACACTTTGGCAGCTGCCACCTCTACCCTGGCCACCGCCCTGTCATTCTGTCAGGAATCAGCTGCCTTTTTCTGCCTTTCCACCTTGAAGAGTTCATGTGTTGTGGTTTTGTGGTTTTTAACTATCACCTTTATTTGTGTAAAGATGCCAGGCACAGGGGTACATGCCTGTGGTCCCAGCTACTCAGGAGGCTGAGGCAAGAGGATCGCTTGAGCCCGGGAGTTTGAGGTTGCAGTGAGCTATGATAGCACCACTGCACTCCAGCCTAAGCGACAGAGCAAGATCTTGTCAAAACAAACACACACATATTTTATACATATGGGAGGTTGCAGGAAGGTATTTTTGAAAAGGCTTTGCCATAGCTCATGAGGGAGGTTTCTGCCTTCTCCCCTCACTACCTGGCAAACTTCATATGTAAGCCCTGTGAAGTTCAGTGAAGCTCTAGCCTCCTCTCCCAAAGTCTACTAGGACCACGTTTGATGGATTCCTCTGTGAATCCGGAGGGATGTTTCTGGTTCCACTCTTTCAAATACGGAGTTTCCTTTCCCCCGACGTCTCCATTTGGAGACAGTCAAAACCTAAGACAACAGGATATGTCCCCCTGTACATTGTGTTACATAAACGCCAGATACAGTCCTCACAACAGCCTTCTGAGGGAGAAAATAAGATCCTTGCTTTACAAATGAGGAAGTGTAGGGAGACTAAATATCTTGTAGATCGCATATTTTATGATTCTAATACAGAATTAAAACCCAGGTCGTTCCGATTCTGAAGCCTATCCTTTCCACCACATCCTGGCAGAGAAGAAGGCAAGAAAAAAAAAATTGCAAAAGCTTGGTGCAAAAGTAATTGTGGTTTTTGCAATTACTTTTTTTACAAAACCGTCATTACTTTTGTACCAACTTAAACGCTCAGTGTGAGCAGGGTCTTCGTTGGGGGTGGGGGGAACCGGCAATGTCTGTGCTCCGTGGGCAGGTGCTCCTGGCCAGCTGGCAGGGAGGGCGTCCATGAGGAATGGTAGGAGTTGGGTCCACAGTGGTAAAGTCAGGCCAGATCACAGAGCACCTTGAATGTGGGAGGTGCGTGTCAAAACAGTGGGGACGTTGGACTCTGCCATAGATAACTGGGGGTCATTCAAGTTTTAAGCAGGTGAAGGACTCCCTCATCTCTGGTTTGGAGATTGTCCAGGTGAAAGCAAGTAGGAGGGGAGCCGGGTGCAGAGCCTGTGTAGTGGTTAGGAAGAGTCCAAGTAGGCAGCTAGGCAGTGCCGCAGGGATGGGGAAAGAGGAGCTGTGCTGGGGAAAAACCAGAGGCCTGTAGTGCCCACTAGCTGTTCCCAAACACCGACAAAACTGAGGCAGGAACAGGAAACGAGTGTGGTGCTAATAGTGTGGGTGCTATCCAGGGTGCCCTGGATAAAGCAGTCCCAAGGGCGTCTCCAGTGAAGCCAGCCCGCCTGGCACACAGGACGACAGGGAGGTGCTGAGTTCTACAAAGGCGAGTTAAGTGCTCAGTCAAGTGCAGTCCTGCAGCATTAGATGGCCACAGCCCCAGACATGTGTTTTTAATGGATTCCCAGGCTGCTAACAGTTAACATTGTTAATGACCTGCGGAGAGCTCAGATCCCTGGATAAGGGCTACCTGCAAATCTTGGTTATTACTTTTAAAGTATGCAAAGTGAGTCTGACCTGGTTCTTGTCTTCTTCCTTTTTTTTTTAATGTAGATTCTAGAGTCTTAAGGCTGTGTGTGTGTGTGTGTGTGTGTGTGTGTGTGTGTGTGTGTATAGTCATGTCTATATCATCTCTCATATTGACAGACCACTTTCTCTGCCTGAGTCAGGTCACCTTGCTTAGGCTGGGAAACTTCATGTCAAGCATGAAGCTTTTCACTCTAAATCAGTTTTCACTTCTAAATTAGTTCCACAAAACAGCATCTATTAATCAATACCCTGTTCAATCATGAAGCCTTTTAAGCTGGAGCAGGTTGAGTGCAAGTGTCTGATGTGGGCTTCCAGATAACGTCTGCATGCCTAATCCTCGGAGGCCCTTCGTCATCTGCCCTTTCGTGCCCTTCTAGCCTCATCTCTTCCCCTCTCAAGGGCTCCCTGTTTCTCAGCCTTTCTGAAGAACTTCCCTTCATCCAACATGCTGCTTCACGCCCTGGGGCCATGGGACGTTTTGTTCTTTCTGCTTGTGCCCTTCAAGTGCAGCACCATGTGCACCCCCCTTTCCTCACCCAGCCCCAACTCACCTCTAATGCTTGGTGCAGGTGACACCTGTTCCAGGAAGCTCTCCCTCACCTGCTGCTTCATGGTTCAACTTCTGTGTTCACACAGCTTTGTCATAACACTTTCACACTATATAAGTATATTTCCCTTGATTGTAAAAGTCACTCACACTTCTAGAAAATTTGGGAAATACAAAAAAACTGAAAGAAAAAATACATAAAAATTAACAACTTGGAGGTTATAAGCACTGTTAACATTTTGATGAATTTCTTTCCAGTATTTTTTCCATGTATATATTTGTCTTTCATACTCAGAAAAGAAAAAAAAATGCCGTAAAAAGACAAGGGGAAACTTGACCGAGAAAAAGTTTAGTGCATTTATTGTTTCTAGGTGACTGGTAACTTTAAAAAATTGCTTAGTTTAAAAATCAAATTACAAGAGATTTTTTTTTAGCACCAGTGTAACAAAAGTGTGTGCTGGAAAATGAGTGCTTAACAAACAGCACGTATCCTCTTTTTTTAATTTAGCCTTTAGTCCTGTCCTAAGACTTCTTTGAAAATGCATTTTTATTCCATACCCCTCTGTTTTCTGATTCTCATTATATTGTCCTCTTCATTTACCTTTTGGTAGCCCCTACCAGACTATAAGCTTCTTTCAGGCAGGGCCTGTGATCTTACACATTTTTTTATTTTTTATTCAATCCCTAACCCAGTCTGATGGAGTGGGAGTAGGCATGTAATAAACAGAATGCATTACCTGAGATTACCAGATGGTTACCTGAGGCTTCCTGAAGTACTTACTTACTCAACCCCTATTTGTTCCCTACACTGAGGTGGTGAGACGATACCAACATCCACAGGTCTGGTGGGTCCCACAGGCCTGCACCACCCACATGCCCCGTAAGGGATGAAGGGCCACTCTCCAGCTGCAGGGACTGCTGCTGGCAGGAAGCCCTCAAAGATTGCCTTGCCCAATGGGGAGCCACTTCATTCAAGGTCACTCCCTTTCCCGGGGTGGTCTGCTGCATGCAATGACTGGCCCATGGAGGTATAAAGTCTCGGCCCCTGTTCCCCAAGTGGGACAACTCTGAAAAGTCCCGCTTCAGAACTCTCCTTGGCATCTATCAAGGTCGCCATTGAGACCACACCACAGATGGACTCCTCCCCTTGTCCAACCCTGCTTCCCTCCCCTCCCTCCCTGCAGGTGCCACCCCAAGAGCACACCCCAATAAACCTCCTGCAAATTTGTCTTTGCCCCAGAGCCTGCTTCTGGGTAGCCCAACCTGCAACAGTAGGCATCTAAACAATGCCCAGACACAGCCCTAACTTGAGGTGACTTAGAAGCCAGCCATGTCATGTGCTTCCAGGTTGTAGATTGTGAGTTCTTTGAACAGTGACTATGTCTTACACCTTTCAGAGTGCTGGGCCTCACTACAGTCCCTGGAGCACAGAACATGGCCCAGCACGTCCCACATCAAGAGGCCCACATCTTTATCTGAGGATAAAGAAAAGGATACATACTGTTGGTGTAAGCAGTCATTTTCCAGCACACACTTTTGTTACACTGGTGCTAAACAGTTCCCAGAGAGCATCAGCTGGGTGCTAATGGCTGTTGGGATACAAAGCCAGAATGACAAGCAGGTGGTTTCTGAGTCTCAAGCCTGAGAGACTGAGAGAAGAGTGACTGGTGCAGCAAGAAGTCAATATTGTGGAAACTGGTTTGATATTAGATTGGACTTGAACTGCAACATCAGCTCTTCCCTGGGCCTCCAGCCTGCTGGTCTACTCTGCAGGTTTTGGACTTGCCAGCCCTCATGAGCCAATTTCTTAAAATCTCTCTCTCTCTCTCTCCATCTGCATATACATAACAAGAATGACAAATAGGTGATTCCCAAGTTTCATATATATATGGAGAGAGAGATAACCAGTAGGGTGTGTGTGTGTGTGTGTGTGTACACATATGTATAGGTTCTGTTTCTCTGGAGAATTCTGACCAACCCAAATTTGGATTAAAATCTGACTAAGACAGACACTTGATTGAGGAAAAAGCAGCAACAGTGAAAGGAAGGAGAAGTCAAATGTTTTACAAAGAGATTCACTATGGTGCAGTGTCTCCAGGGGCAAAAAGAAGCAGGTTCCAATCATGACTTCCTTCTGTTTCTTTGGCTCACGCTGCACCTTGAGTTAGCTATCCTGTGATACAAGCTTTGTAGAGGACGTGGAAACAATGCAAGGAGCAGGGAGAAGCTTCCAGGAATAGTGAGTTATATCCTCAGAGAAGAAGAAGAATCAGATACCAGAAAGAAGGAGTATCCAGCAAACAAGACAAAGCTCTTGGAAATTAAACCCATGATGACAGAAATTTTAAACATAATAAACAAACTAGAAGCTAACTAACTGTCAGTAAATAGAATAAATAGCCAAAGAAATTGAGAAAATTGGAGAATCAATTCAGAAGGTCTGATTTCTGAAAGACAGGACAGATAAAATGGACCAAGGAATTATCAAAAAAATACAAAAAATTTCCCTGAAGGATATGATATTTCAGATTGAATGGGCTTGAAAGCCCAGTATAATGAATGAAAATGACTCATAACAAAGCATATCATAATGAGAGTTCAGAGTTCTGAGGGTAAAGAAAAGATCCTGAGAGTTCTGACAGGGAGAGAGAACAGGTTACAGGTAAAATAAATATGGGATCAGACTTCTCAATAGCAATACCAGAAGTTAGAAGACAGGCCGGGCATGGTGGCTCACGCCTGCAATTCGAGCACTTTGCAGGCCAAGGCAGGAAGATCACTTCAGCCCAGGAGTTTCAGACCCAGCCAGGGAGCATAATAGGACCCCATGTCTACAAAAGTAAAAATTAAAAAATTGGCTGGATGTAGTGGCACATGCCTGTCCTCCCAGCTACTTGGGAGGCTGAGGTGGGAAGACTGCTTGAGCCCAGGAGATCAAGCTGCAGTGAGCTGTGATCACGCCACTGCACTCCAGCCTGCATGACAGAGTGAAACCCTGACTCAATAATAACAATAATATAATAATGTTACAAGACAATGGAATAATGCCTTTGAGATCCTAAGGGAAAATAATTTCCAAACCAGAATCTTACACTCCACTTTCAGTCTATGATGAGGGGGTGAGATAAGGTCTTAAATATACCTTCCATGTATCACTTTTTGAGAAGTCACTAGAAGACGTGTTCCACCAACCCAAGACTCTTGTCAAGAAAGAGAAAGACATGAGATTAACAACAACAACAACAACAACAACAATAAACAAACAAAAGCCAGAGGATTTTCCACAGAAGAGCAGGAAAAGAGTTTCAAGGATGACGGGGCAGAGGAGTGTAAGAAAGCTGAATTCTGATCTTTCATAGCAGGAAGTCAGTGGGTAGAATCTGTAAGTGAAAAATAAGGAAAAAACAGTATAATATTGTTATTGAGAAATATGAAGGCATATAGCAGGAGGAATAGCTAAAGAGATGAAAGGAATTTCCTTTGAGAAACAGGAATTGGAGGAGGGGGTTGAGTGGGGAAAGGATTGCTGTTTTTCTTCATTAGTGCTGTAGTATTATTTGACGTTTAAACTAAGCACATTTATTGCCTTCATACAAATTAAATTGAAATAGGCAAAAGTCTATTAATATGCCAAAAATAATTTGTAAATTGTAAGTAAAAATAGACCCCTTGCCCACATTACTAGAAGTGGCCTTTCAGGGGAGAAACACGGCCCTCTGATTTGTCTCTTCCTCTGCAAATGGTTTTTAAGCAAATTCTTGTCAACCCATCAATCTGCCAATTAGAAGAAAATGCAAGAGTAACAGCAGGAATCATGACTGCAAGGAAACAGTTACCATCCCATAAAATTATTGCCTTTACCAAATTAGAATAAACCTGTCAAGACAATGTTTAACTATCTTTATGTAAAAATCAAAACGGTCTGACTTCAACTGTCAAACAGACTCTTCAAACTCATCGGTAACAAAGTGCTCCCTTAGTAAGTCGTATACTTCAAGTTGCATTTGCAGTTTGGGGAAATGGAGCTGCCTGGCCCATGAATCCGGCGAGCTAGACTTTTCCATGGCTGCTGTTCCTGTAGAAAGACTGGCCCATTTCGTTGGCCGGGCAGTTGCAGCAGGCTGGGTGGATGTTGCTCTTGCAGGAAAACTATGAAATAAAATATCATTGCACCTACCTCACTGATCAATAACATAAGAAAAGAATCTAGCTCCTCTATTCGGACAAGAGGCAATTTTCTGTGGCTTCTCACATTTGCTAGAACTTTACAAGTATGTATCACAAACTACCGGATGAGACAAATCGGTACAATACTGGTTATTTTTATGTGCTGCCTTATCTTTTATACAAAGGATCTCAGATCTCTTTAAAGTGAGAGGGCAGAACGGAAAGTGTGATTTATAGAGCCTAAGGGACCAAGGGGAAGGCTGTAGAATCGGGGAACGGCCCATACGGATTCTGGGATAGGAAGGAAGGCTGGGAGTCAGATGCAAACCTCACTTGCAGCCCCTTCCAGAGACCAGGGAGACAGGTGTGGCGGTGTCACAGCTCCAGTTTTGCAGTTGTGGAGCTCGTTATGGAAGGAAGATCAAACTAGAAGATAAATGAACTTTAACAAAAGTTGAAGTGCTACTAAAATTCTCTGCTTGATCATTCCTTTTTAAAAACAACTGCTTTTTAAAAACTTCCTGGATTCAAGCGATCCTCCTACCTTACCCACTCCCTCGCCCCCCAGGGAGTAGCTGAGACCACAGGCACATGCCCCGACACCTGGCTACGTGTTTCATTTTTAGTAAAGATGAAGTCTCGCTATGTCCAGGCTGGTCTTGAACTCCTGAGCTCAACGGCTCTCCCGCCTTGGCCTCCCAAAGTGCTGGGATTACAGGTGTGAGCCACCGCACCTGGCTTAATATTTTTTAGTATATTTACAGAGTTGTGCAACCACCACAATTTTATAACATTTTAATCCCCCAACCTCATACTTTTTAGTAGTCATCTTCCTTTCTCCTTCTACACCTGCATTTCCCCTACACACACACACACACACACACACACACACATGCACATACATGTGCATGCACATGCACAGGTCCAGGAAACCACTGTTTCTGTCTCTGAACATTTCATAGCAACAAAATGATACCACACGTAGTCTTCTGAGACTTGTTTCTTTCACACAGCGCAAGTTTTCAAAGTCCATCATGGAGCAGGATGATCAGCATCTACTCTTTCTGGTGGAATAGCCTTCCATTGTATGTACCAACCACATTTTCATTATCCATTCCTCTGCCTGTGGACTTTGGGTTGTTCCCACCTTCGAGCTGTAGCAATTATGATGCCATGAGCATTTGTATACAAGTTGCTATATAGACATTTGCTTTCAATTCTCTCTGTTCTAGACCTAGGGGAGGAATTCCTGGGTCATATGATAAATCTATCCTTAATATTTTGAGGAACTGCCAAACTATTTTCCAAAGTGGCTGCACCGCTTTACATTTTCATCACAGCTCCATTTCCCCAAACTGCAAATGCAACTTGAAGTTCTGATTTTTCCACATCTCCTTCAACACTTGCTACGACCCATCTTTTTTCTTACAGCCACCCTGACTGGTGTGAGGTGGTATCTCACTGTCCCAATAATTTCTCCTCTTCAATGATGCTCCTATGTTCTCCTGCCATGTGAATTTTAATATCCAACAACTGCTTTGTTAAAATTCCAAAATGGAAAGAAAAGATCGATAAAGAACTCTTAAACTTTGGTGCACAAATTAAAGTTGTCTGTGGATCCCAGTGCTTGGGAAAATTTTTTATTTGAAGGTATAAGCGTGGATACTGAATAAACCACATATTATGACTATTCCGCAGCAGCTGTTGAGAACATACTGGCCACCAAATGGCTATTGTTAAGTGTCTTAAAGGAAATTAAAAACATACAGGCTTCTTACCGCCAAGCACTTGCAGAATCCTGGTGCTCATAATGATGGCAATAATACTGTTTACATGCACCTTTACAGATTATATAGGGCTTTGAAATTTTAATTCTGACTTCTATTCCTGGGGGCTGAGAGTTTCAGCAGCCATATCATTCAGGCCCTAATATTGTTGCATTGTAGGGGACTGTGAGGGTTTGGCAGGCTGAAAAACAGTGACCCTCCCAGGTATTTGCCTCTGACTGCCCTGAACTGCCCACAGAATCTGGTCCTCAGCTTTGTTAGTTTTTAAAGAGGTACCAGGATTCAGGGGGCCCCCATCCTTGTTAAACACCCCAGAGACTGATAGTAAGCCAGGCTGGTTGTATACAAGCACACTCTGCCCAGAGAATCAGGAGAGTCTGGCTGATATTCTGTGCATTCTATCTCCAGAAGGCAAGTCTCCTGGGAGGCCCCAAGAATTAAAGAAAAGTGGGTTGCATGTTTCGCAGGGCCAAGTGACTGGGCTAAGACCTGTAACCAAGGTTGTAACCACCAAACAGACATGAGGATGAGTATTGACAGCTGGGAACCCCTCCTCACATAGCAGTGCGGAAATCATCTCACAAACTCTCCTTTACATTCTTCCAAAATCCTGAATCCGTCACCAGAGTTTCCACTATTACTTCACCCAGTGACTGCTTAGAAACCCAACACCTGATAGATACTCAACAAGTAAATGGATGAATTGCTATCTCACAATTGTCTTCATTTGTTATCACATTTAGATAAGATTCTGGAGCCATTCTCCTCTTAGGAGTTGGTCACACATTATTTCTCAGGATGAGTTGTCTCCTGGGAAGATTTCCAAAGAATTATTCATTAGATCACTTTTCACTCATTTACTCACTGATCATCTAACAAACATTTCCTGAGGGCCTACTACATATAAGCCTGAACGGCACATGGGATGGGGCTTTTAAAAACTTACATATATAAATATACAAAGAAAAAAAGGCATATCAAAATAAAGGACAAAAGGCAAAGCAAAATGTTAACAGTGGTGGGACCATTGTTCATTTTTCTTTCCTTTTTTTGCTTATTTGCATTTTCTACAGTACCCATGTCTTGTTTATTTGAAGTGTTTTAAAAGCATTCAAGATGCATCTTACGCTCAAAAGACATGGGTAGAGTGAGTGGGCAGGAAATGGGACAAGACGAACTGAAAAATGACAGCTCTGACGTAAGTACGGACTGTGATCATTTCCCTAAGAGGTTTAAATGCTGTCAGGGTTAAGAGGAAATTGTGATGACCCCAGCAGATCAGAGACCAGGTCACAGAGGTGCCATTCTTGAAGGACAGGAGGGTTTCTCTAGGGAGCAGGACCTCAGAGAGTGGGAAGCATGAAGGTGGGGAGACAGCAAGAAGTCTTCACACTTTCTGTTTTCTCTTCATGGAGACCATTTCGGTGACCTTGCATGCGATTCACAGGGCTCTCTAACCTCCTACCCCCACAAGGCTAGGGATCAAGGCTTAGCAGGAGGCAGGGACGCTTGGGGAGGGCAGAGGGAACATCTCTGATGGGACACACTGGGGGAGCCCCACAACGCAGGAGCACAGTGATGAGAGTCAAGAAGGATGGGAAGCCTGAGAAGGATGTTCAATCACATCATGATCCACGGTCAGGAGAGGCAGCCAGGTACACAGAGGCAGACTGGAGGGCCCAGTGCCCGGACAGACCCCAGTGGAGTAGGGACTACCAACCTGAAGGCACTAATAAAAGCCTTTGCTAGCTGGGCGCCGTGGCTCATGCCTGTAATCCCAGCACTTCGGGAGGCTGAGGCAGGAGAATCCCTCGAGGCCAGGAGTTTGAGACCAGTCTGGACAACATAGCGAGACCCCTATCTCTATAAAAAAAATTGAAAAAACTAGCCAGGCATGGTGGCACATGCCTGTGGTCCTAGCTACTTGGGAAGCTGAGGTGGGAGGGTCACTTGGACCCAGCAGTTTGGGCTGCAGTGAGCTGTGATGGCACCACTGCACTACATTCAGCCTGGGTGACAGCGAGACTCTGTCTCAAACAAACAACACCAAAAGCCTTTGCCCTCTCATCACCACTTACAAGAAGGCAGCCAAAGTGGCCTTCAACCTCCCATACACTCTGCAAAGCCTTCCCTGATGCTCCTGGGCAGAATCGATTTTGCCTGCATTTCCTCACCGCTTGCTTCATACCGTCATTGCCCTCATCATTGTCTAGCACACTGAATATAAAGTTGTGTATATGTTAGTTCCTCAGATTGTGAGGTCATTGAAGACAGGGTCTCTGTCTCATTCATCTTTCTATCAACAGTGCCAAAGTGGGTGATCCAAGTCAAAGCATTCAAAAGGAAATGAAAGGAAACAAAAAAGAAAGGAAAGGAAAGGAAAAAGGAAAGGAATTTTTTTTGAAAGAAAGAGAGCAAAAGAAAGAAAAAGAATGAAAGAGAGAAAGAGGAAGAGAGAGAGGGAGAGAGAATGGGATTCTTGTTTTATTGCCCAGGCTAGAATGCAGTCTAAAAATGGGTATTAAAAACCTCTTTTAAGCCAATAATTGTGCTTAACAATGGAGACAAGAAGGAATAGGGGATGAAAATAACAAACAAGCAGCCAACCAATATTTTATTTAAACCTGTGAAATGCTATGCAATTGCTGAGGAGTGATTTACTTCCAATTATGTGGTCACTTTTA
>CAUYQU010027151.1:0-44802 GCA_963574635.1 Cheracebus regulus | reverse complement strand
AGCAGATCTCTCAGTAGAAACTCTACAAGCCAGAAGAGAGTGGGGGTTAATATTTAACATCCTTAAAGAAAAAAACTTTCAACCCAGAATCACATATCCAGCCAAACTAAGTTTTACAAGCCAAGGAAAAATAAATGTTTTTTCGAACGAGCAAGAACTCAGAGACTTCATCAGCACCAGGCCTGTTTTGCAACAACTTCTGAAAGAAGCACTATATACAGAAATGAACAACCAGCATCAGTTATCCTAAAAACTTACCAAAAAGTAAAGAATATTACAACAATGAAGAATTTACATCAACTAACGGACAAACAGCTAGTTAGCCTTAAATAACAGTATTAAATTCACATATATCAATATTAAGCCTAAACTTAAAGGGATTAAATGCCCCTATCATAACATACAGTTAGACAAACTGAATAAAAAGTTAAAACCCATCAGTACGCTGTTTTCAGATCTTTCTTATAGGCAAGGACACACAAAGACAACATAAAGGGATGGAGGTAGATCTACCAACCTAATGGAGAGCAAAAAGGAAAAAAAAAACGGATTTGAACTCAGACCTGGAACAAGCAAATTTAGTAAATATTTACAGAACTTACCACCCCATATCCACAAAACATATATTTTTTTAATATTATATCATACCTATTCTAAAAGTGATCACATAATAGGAAACAAATCACTTTTTAGTAATTGCATAAGCATTTCACAGATTTAAATGAAATCCTGAGCAATAGAGGAAGATTCTCCTTCTCTCTCCCTCTTTCTCTTTTTTCTTCTCTTTCATTCTACTTCTTTCTTTCTCTTTAAAAAAAAAAAAACTTCCCCTCTCTGTTTCTCTTTCTTTCTCTCTAAAAAAAAGAAAAAATATATATATGTATGTATACATATATACGTATATAGATATGTGTATATATATACACACACACATAAATCTGTTGATGTTTTAGAATAAATTAGTACATTTATGTGCACAGAAAAATCAAATGATTCAAACACACACACGAAAGCAAAATGAAAGATTTTCTTCCTATTCAGCAAGTCTCTCTCTGTCTCTCTCTCTTTCTTTCTGTCTTTCTTTCTTTCCTTAAAAAAAAAAAAGAAAAGAAAGAGGATATATGGGGTAAGAATATTTGGAAAGGGGCATTTTAAGAGCAAACAAGCAAAAAGCACCTGAAGGGGAAGCACTTGAAGTGTTCAGGGAGAGTGGCATTAATAGACTAGTGTCTCATATACAATGAATATGTCAATCAAAGAAAGATAGGGTCAAATTAATCAATCAATGCTCAGTAGCTTTTGGAACATTAGATCTGTTGGAAGTAAAAACCTTACTGTTCTGTTGGAACATTATATTGTTAAAAGTAGAAATTAAATTGAAATACTCTCTGACAAGAACAGAAAAGGAGAGACAAAAATCTATACGATCTTTCTATATCTATATATATATATAGATATACATCTACATTTATATTAATATTTTATTATAATGTGACAAAATATATTATTTTATGTATAGTAATATAATTACTGTATTGTATATGTATATGGCCTAAGTATTATATATATGTGTATATATGCATGTTTGTGTGTGTGTGTATAATCTTAGAGATTCTGGAAGAAAAAGGTAGCCATTGGCCTTTATTTCTGCCCCCTTGTCAGTACAAGGGAGATTGATGAATCAATATACTGAATAAGGTGTTGAGCTATTTTGTTCAGTTTTTCTTTAATTTAAAGCTGCTTGTTCATATTATACTTACCATTGCGTTTCCTTGAAAACATTTGCAAAGAAAGATGAGAAGAATACTTCAAAGGCCCAGAGTCAAAGTCCTATTATATGTCATAAAGGAAAACACATTTTGAGTTTATTTTTGGTCAGTCATGATGCTGGAAAACATTTTTTGTACATAGTAGGTGGTTAGTTTTTTTCATGTTGCTGATAGAGACATACTGGGGCTGGGTAATTTATAAGGGAAAGAGGTTTAATTGACTCACAGTTCCACATGGTTAGGAGGCCTCACAATCATGGCAGAAAGCGAAGGTGAAGCAAGACACGTCTTACATGGCAGCAGGCAAGAGAGAGCTTGTGCAGGGGAACTGGCATTTATAAATCATCAGATCTCATGAGACTTATTCACTACCATGAGAACAGAATGAGGGAAACTGTTCCCATGATTCAATTAGCTCCATTTGGCCCCAGCCATGACACACGGGACTATTACAATTCAAGGTGAGATTTGAATGGGGAGATAGCCAAACCATATCAGTAGGTAATCAGCATGTCTCTTTTAATGGTGAGAGCCAATATGGAGCTAAAAAACATGCAAGTAACTTAAATTACATATATATGTACATATATATATACACATATCTATAGCTAGCTATATATATAGTTTTTAATATATATATGAAATGTTATTAAGAAATCTCAAGTAGTTACATACAAAAGGAAATAGATTATGAATCAATATAAATAGTAACAGGGAACCCTTTCAAAGTCAAGATATGTTTATAAAATTTAAATAAGAATTCATGAAAAAACAATAGAAATTACATTATATTATTATCTTAATCTTATAGAGTCATTTAATACACATTCATCTACAACAAAAAACAAAATAAATTTTCAAAAGTATTTAATGTTTAACTTATTTAAGTCATGCATTGTTTTCATTTAAAAGTCCTACTTGGACATTTTTAGCCCTTGTCATCCTATCTGGACATTTTTAGTCCTTGTAATGTAGAATTAAATTCAGAATACCTATTTTGTTACCTCAGCATTTCAACTCAGAAATAAGAAATATTATAATAATGTACAATAGCACAGCATCCATGAAAAATCATCTAAGACAGGTATTATAATTGTATAAGGAGCATGAACAAAAGAGGAGAGTGTTAGGGAAAATTGAGGTACTCAAAACAAGTATTGTTCTCACTAATCAAATTTTAAAGCAGCAGACTTTACAAGAATGTTCTAAAAAGACAATGCTCTTTGGTTTTGAATTTATGGAGGCTAAAAATTTAAACAAAAGCCTGCTGACATGATTTTTATAAGCTGTCAGCTATTTACATTAGTTGAAGACAAAAAAAATTTAAGGATTTTCAAGCTATAAATTTTATATATACAATTCCTTTTAAAAAGCATGTTACAAAAACAACATTATTTCTGAAATAAAATATTTAGCTTTACACAAAAAGTGAATGATATTCTTACATGTGCCATTTGAAAATGAGAGTATATTTGGTATTGCAATGAACAGTATAGTGATCATGGAGGTAATTAGCTGCTTATAAATAAGGAATACACAATAATTGTTCTACACTATATTTTCTAATGTTTAATTTAGTTTTCAAGTGAAATAGAATTCATGCTCAACATTAAGATTAATTTATTATTTATTCTTTAATAATAAAAGTTCATTAGTCATATTCTAAGATTCTAAATTTGTGCGTGTGTGAGTTGAATAAACTGCTAAAAAAATCGTTAAAATCTCTTCTCTGGTGATTCTATCAGTATACAAGCTTGATTTAACACCACTAAGAATGGAGAGGTAGAATAGAGTGCAGATTTTATTTGTATCCAGGTACCAACATTTTTAAGCAAATATCAAAAAACCTCTTAAAAACCTTTCACTTATCTATAATTTATTTATCAACATTCTTATTTCCATTATTTGCCCACTGCATTCAAGTTTTGTTTCTTCTGGTTCACCTAAATGATACTTCTCAAGTCACCAATGACTTTTGCCTTACAAATTCAAAGGTCTTTTTTCTGTCTTGTGTCATTAGAATTGCCGACACCATATGACACTGTCAACTTTTTCAAAATTCTGGAATGATTTTGTTCAAACTCTCTTGAAATTCCAGCATTTGCACAGCTTTTTTTCAACTTTTTGGATGATGTTACATTTTTTTATCTTAGCTCCTTCTTTGGAGGGGGAGTAGGGTGGCTGTCATATTTACTCTGTTTTCAAATGTTTCTAGTTATTATCATCTTTGTAGTTGACCTCATGCAGTCATATGAAGTTAAATGATAGGTACTGAAGACTTCTAGAATAACATCTCGGACCTTGAAATTTTCTCCTCCCCAACACCAGCAAACTCAAAGATTCAACTGTCTTACTTGACATCACTGTTAGAATGCTCAACAATGTGCTGAAAATTAACATTTCCCAAATAGAATTTATTAGTTTATTCTCCGGACTGTCAAGCTTTCAAATGTCCTATCTGAGTACATGGCAGTACCATCAACACAGCTGCTCAAGCCAAAAATGTAGGAGTGTTTTATAAAATCTTTCTTTCTACCACCGACGTGAACAATCTACAGTCATGTGTTGCTTAACCACAGGGATATGTTCTGAGAAATTCATAGTTAAGTAATTTCATCCGTGTGCAAACAGCACAGAGTCTATTTACTCAAACCTAGATGAAATAGTCTAAGCTAAGCTTATTGTTCCTAGGCTATATACCTGTACAACATGCTACTAGATTGAATTTGTAGGCAATTACTAAACAATGAGAAGTATGTGTGTATTTAAATTTAATGTTTCTAAAAATAGAAAAGGTACATCAAAAGTATGGTACAAAAGATAAAAAGTGGTGCACCTGTAAAAGGCATTTACTGTGAATATAGCTTTCAGGAGTGGAAGTTGCTTGGGGTGAGTCAGTGAGTGAATGGTAAGTAAATGTGAAGGCTTAAGACATTACTGTACACTACTATAGACTTTATAAACACTTTACACTTTAACAGTACTAAATTTTTAAAAATTCTGAGCTTATTGTGACATTTTTACTTCATTAAATGTTTAATTTTTTCTAATCTTTTGACCTTTTTGTAATAACACTTAATACATAAACATATTGTACAGCAGTACAAAATTATTTTCTTTTTAAAAATCCTTATTGTATAAGCTTTTATTCTATTAAAAAAAATTTTTTGTCTTCTTAGGTTTAAAACAAACTCAAGACACAAACATACACATTAGCCTAGAACTACACAAGGTCAGGATCATCTGTATCACTGTCTTCCACCTCCACATCTCGTCTCACTGGAAAGGCTTCAGGGACAATAACATGCATGGAACTATCATCTCCTATGATACCAATGCCTTCTTCTGGAATACTTCCTGAAAAATTGACCTGAGGCTGTATTAAAGTTTTTTTTTATTTAAATAAGTAGAAAGAGTACACTCTGAAATAACAGTAATAAAATGTATAGCATAGTAAATGCATAAACCAGTAATATAGTTATTTATTGCCACTGTCAAGTATTAGGTACTGTACATAACTTTGTGTGCTATACTTTTATACAACTGCCAGTGTGGTAGGTTTGTTTATACCAGTGTTACCACAAACATGAGAGTAATGCATTGTGCTATGACATTAAGACAGCTATGACCTGAGGTGATAGAAAATTTTCAGCTGCTTTATAATCTTGTGGGACCACTGTTATATATGCAATGCATTATTGACCAAAATGCCATTATGTGGCACTTGCCTGTATCAACAATTTCTATCAACCCTACCCTTAAAATATATTATATGTCCACTTTCCTACATCTCTACTTTTTAATTTTATACACCAAGATCTTTCACTTAGAGCACTGAGTATTCCATTATGTAGTTTCCTTAGTTTCATCATTCTTTACACAGCAGACAAAATAATCGTTTTAGAAAGTAAATAAAAGTTGCATTTGTTTTGTTCTCACCAGAAGTAGACCCTAGACAAATAAAATCATGTGCGAGAATCTTGTTTTGGAAGCAAAGCAATACATGGGATAGGAGTGGGGAAGTTAAAAAAAATAAAGGAAGAGAGGCAGCCAATAAAGGATGTTATCAAGCCAGCTACCTCCACAGATTATTAAAGCTTAATGCCCTCAAAGAAAATCTGGATAAGGTTCCTTGGAGTTATTCCACCAGAAGGGTGAGGGAACTGGAGTATTTGTATGCAGCAGTCATTGCCTGAGGGTTGCCTTAGGTGTGTGAATTTCCAGCACTTTTGCCTACTTTTGTGAGGGCAAATCAACCTTCCAAAGCTTCAGAGAAAGCCTTAGGCAAAGCGAGATATATATATATATACACATACATATATATATACACACACACACACACATATATATATACACATACATACACACTAGCTGTGGGAAGTCAGCTGAAGAGTATTTAAGTGGTCAGGTCCAATGGTGATGCATAGCGCACGTAAGCCATTATTCTCTTTCTTAAAACACTGCAAAGGTTTCTTATTTCATTTAAGAAAAGATCTCAGCTTCTCACCAAAGTGTAATGGCCAGCTTGGTGGTCTTTTATAAGCTGAGGTTACTCACTGCAAGGCTTTACTGAAGCAGGTTTTCTGCATCTGCTCTTCCTCTAGACTGTTACCTGGAGTCCTCCTTCTCATCAGTCAGGGTTCAGCTCTCGTAACACTTTATCAGGGAAGCATCTCCTACCCACCAGAATGAACTAGCATAGCCATCAATACTATACTGGCATACTCTTTTTTTATTCTATTTATCTTTTTAAAAAAAATCTTTATCATAATCTCAATATCTATCTTATTTAAAACAGACTGAATCCTTCATGGAAGTGCAGGCCTCATGAGAAAAAAGAACTTGTTCAGTACTATATTCCTAGCATTTTGAACAATGCCTAGTACATAGTAGCTGCTCTAAAAAATTATTGAACAGTTATTTTGATTTTTTTTATTCAATGTATGACAACTCATTTTTTCAGTTTTCTTTATTTGTTGGTCATTATTTCCCTAGCACACAGTATGTATCTGAAATTTTGGAACAGATCATCTGAGTTCAAATAATAGCTCCATATTTATGAGCTGTGAACTTTGGACAAGTTACTTGACCTCCTTTTTGTAGTACTTACTTCATTGTTGTTGTATTTAAATGTGCAAATATATATATATATGTGTAAATACATACACATATATGAATGGTGGTTCAGATAGTACCTGACAAGTAGTTCTATGTAAGTGTTAACCATTAGCTATTTCTTTTCAATAGACATTATTAAGGATTATATCCTAATATAACTTTTAGATCTGAATCTGAATTAAAACTTTGTTTAGGCCAGGCACAGTGCCTGATGCCTATAATTCCAGAGCTTTGGGAGGCCAAGATGGGAGAATTGCTTGAGGCCAGGCATTTGTGACCAGCCTGGGCAGCATAATGAGACCCTTGTTTCTGTAAAAAAAAAATTTTTAATTGGCCAAATATGGTGGTGCTCCTCTGTAATCCCAGCTCCTTCATAGGCTGAGGCTGGGTGATTGCTTAAGCTCAGGAGTTCAAGGCTACAGTGAGCTATGATCACACCACTGCACTCCAGCCTGGGTGACAGTGAGATCTTGAATCTAAAAATAAATGAAAAAGTAAAACAATTTTAAAAACTTTTTTAAATGTTTTCAGAGTGGAAAGAGTATCTTAGCAGCTTTAGAACCCAAATCGGGAATGTTCTTCTTAGTAGCCTGTGACTAAACTTCCTTCTTCAAACCTCCTTTTTAATCTAAAATGAAGATAATAGTGCACATGATTTAGAGTCGTCTTGGAGTAAATAAGAAGTATGTAAAATACATGGCATATAGAAGTTGTATCCAGCAGTATTGGTATTCTTTGTCCCTCTCTCACTGCCATCAACTATTTGTATGATTTTAGAAAACTTACCCCAGGATCACATGAAATAATTGGTGTGAGGGAGAGGGTTCTTAAAAATGTTAATATGTCTTTCTAACAAAAGAAAAGAAAAGAGAAAAGAAAAGAAAGCAGGGACACAGGGTCCTACTAAGTGAGGAAAATATTTTTGAAAAGTCTTGATTCACATTTATATGTTAAAATCTCTTGTAAGTCTTGCAATAAAAAACAAAAACAAAGAAACGGATTAAACTTTTCTTTAGGTTAATTTCACCGAACATTAATTCACAATGAAAAAACTTTTTATCATTGCAGATCTATCAAGATGTTTGGAAATACTGGAACTTTCTGCAAGATCTAAAACTCTTTTTGTTTTAATTTCTGAAATTTCATAAGTTTTCTTTTTCTATGCATGCTATTAATTTTATATCACTTTTAAAGCGGTTAGGAGTCCAAGAATTATAAAGCTTCATTCCAAAGTTTTTATGTTTTGAGCACGATTCATTTTAGCTGTGTTCTTTCCTACTTGCTGACATAGGACTTCCTTCCTTATTGCGTTGAATCCTTTTTCACCCTATCTTCTACACGCTTTTATGCTGTAGTTCTGGATTTCTGCTTTCAAAAAAATATTATCTTCTCATTTTAGATATTACACAGATCAAAATCCGTAGGGAATATGGGCAATTCCAAAACTGACATCCAAAGGGAAAGAAAAAAACCCCAGTCATTTCTAATCATTCTTCACTGGCATAAGAGAATTTTACAGAAAATTAAACTATTTAAACATTACAGAAATAAAAATGTCACATGAACTGGATTTTTTCCCTATTTTTTACAGAAATTATTTTTTTTTTGTTACCAGTAGTTAAGGGGCATGCAAGTCCTCCTACAATATGTTATATTAAGATCTTCTCAATCTGGTAATCAAATTATGCCAAATTTTACAGTAGTCTATTTTATGTAAAAATATCATAATTAAATATCTCTTGCAATGTACATAGAAGAGATTTTCTTGCCAACACATTGCAGAAAACTAGAAATGAGGTATTTATACAGGAGGAGATATTTAGTAAGAAACAAACAAACAAACAAAAATACAAAAACCAGGATTTACATCCACAAAATAAGTCTTAAAATCAAGTATAAATCTCACCCTACGAAAATCTAATTTTTATCTGCTTTTTAAAATATCTCCATGACTGTAATTATTGGTAATTTTTATAGTACTTGGACTCCTAACCAGCAAGAATTTTATTCGGAGTTGAGGAGAGGGTAGGATACGTGAAAACAAATAAAGTCAGATGCTATTCATGGTCACTCTATTTCCTGCTGACGTATCTTGAAGGACAACTTGGCATTTCTTATTCCAAAGACTATTTCATATTAATTTTCATGGAATCAACCCACTCTGATCCTCTCGAATCTTTCTTAATCAGCCATCCTCTCTATTCCTTCTACTTAGAACCTCTTCTTTTGCCCTGGAATCAATTTAACATCCCTACTTAAATTGTTCTCATTAAAACCCATCTTATACTGCATTTCTCCCATATGGCTTTATAATCTAATAAGACATGTATGTAGTTTGTAAGAATGTTATTAGCAGTGTTTCACTAATTCTGGGACGTATGCACAAACGTTAACCACATTTTACAGTGGAATCTCTGGGGCTTGGGGTGAGAATGTGCACAAACAAGGCCAGCTTTGTGGGCGCCCAAACTGGGTGTTGCATGGGGTCTTGTGTTTAGAAGAAGCTTGTGCTTAGTTCATGCTTAGTTTAGTGTCACTGCCTTGAAATTCTTAGTAATTTTATCTTTGAATCTGTGTTTTATAAAGTCCGATGGGGCAACACATTTGAGTAGAGGAGACGCATGCATTTTGGTATCCACTGCCATGCTTTGTCATACCATTGGCATATAGTGAGTCCAGTGCCCCACCAAGATCTCAGAATTCTGGTGGACCATCATGGGAGTTCAGCAAGATTCAAAATGAGTAGAAATTAAGTATATTACATTCATAGCAGAGTAAGTGAAGAACATATAGCATAGGTAAAACTATACCATTTATATAATATTAGATAACATAGAAATAATGCAATGCATATATTCTTTATTTAAACTATGTAGGGTTTTGATAGAATTCATATGCATTAAGAAGTAAAATGTAAACAGTTGAATTTATTTTGTGTAGAATAACCACTATTGTGGGGAGAATAAACTATAAAGGTATATATGAGCTACAAAATATAAATTATATAATTTGGTGATTCTGCATATTAAGTACTTCTATATTTGCATCTAAAACTGACATTACACATAACAATGAATGTTAATAATCATGCTAATAATTTAAAATTTTAATTTTCCAACATGTGGAATGGTAGTAAATAATAACCATAACTACTTAAATCTCATATTATTTGTATTCTTTCATTTATAAAAATTTATGTTACATTTCTATTTAAAAGTATAGAAAAATTGAAGTGTAGTAATACCATTATTATTAATAACAATGGGATTACAGAAAATATTTTTTTTCAGATTTCTTTTTAATCAGCTTATACATTAGGCATATATACATTTTTTTCCAAATTAATGTATTTACAAGCACACACTTAAAATAATTTCTCTCTGGTTATGCCATCAATTTAATTAAGTCTATTTTGTATTACTTTCAAAATAATTATTTTAAAATTTCATTTATAAATATTTGAAATGTGATTATAGATTTAAATCTATAAAGCAAGATATATTCCAAGAAAACTATCTTCTGCATATATATGTATTTGTATATATGTGCCTCTATATATTCATGTGTATATCAACATGCTCATATGTTTATGCACATATATCAATGTAATATGAAGATGTATTTATGGAACATGCATTTGAGCAGAGCAAAGAGCAGAGCAGCAAAGACACTATTCACTTTTTGGGGGGTTTTACTTGTGTACCTTAAGGATAGCCTCCTAGAAATGGAATGGCTCAGCTAAAGGTAGAAATGTGTTTGATTTTGCTAGGCATTATCAAATTCCCTTCCATAAAGATTGTGACATTTTGCATTCCCACTAGCAATGTATGGCAGTGACTATTTCTCCATATATTTGACAATAGAATACGCTTTCAAATATTAATCAATGTCTTTGCCCAAGAAAATAGGGCAAATGAAATGAACAGATAATTTATAGAACAAGAAAACTAAATGGAGAAATAAGTATTTAAAGAGCTGACCAGTAATACACAGAAAAATGGAGGTTACATACAAAACAGTATGTTTATACATTTAACTCATCAGCAAAAATCTAAAATTCTCACTGTAACAAATTTGTCAATGTTATGGAGCCACAGAACCTTGTTTCCTTATGTGTTGGTAAGTTCCATTTATTTGTAGAACTATTAATCTTATGTAGTAAAGTGAAGATGCCTGTAGCTTTAGAGACAGAAGTTTTGTTTCTGGGCATTTATTCTAGAGAAACCTTCTTATATGTGTTCAAGGAGACATATATAAGATCATTGTTGCACCATTGTTTGTAATAGAAAAAAAATTAATAACTTAAATGTTTATCTACTGGAAATATAAACAGTTGTAGATTCATAGGATTAAATGTCATATAACAACACAATGAATGAGCCAGAGTTCTGTGAATCAAATTGACAAATTATAAAATCTTAATTTTGTGCAAAAATAAAAGAGAAAATTTCAGATCAATACCTATACCATTTACATTATTTTTGATAGTATAGAAATAATATAATACGTAAATTCTTTATTTAAAGTATAGAGGTCATATATGGTAAAATATAAATGTGTATGTATACAGAAAGTATGTAATATATATTCCTGAAGTTATATAAATATGGTAGGAATAAAATATAAAATGTACCTATTTTTATATGTTAAAAGTAGAAAAGCACATATAGTAAACATCTAAGAATATAAAATAATTAACAGTAAATTTAGGTAGGCATTATCTTTAGGGAGGGACAGTTAATATGAGTAGGTGATATTCCATTGAAAAATATAATATTTTAAGCTGGAAGATACACATTGTTAGTGTTTATTATACTATTCTCCATCCTTTTCTGTGTGCTTGAAGTATTTCATAATTACACAAATAAATATACGTGAATGCACACATACAATTATATAACCATTAAGTAGATATCAGATGTTTAATAGTCCCAGGGCTTTTTATCACACAGAAAAATTGGGAAGAACTGTAAAAATTCAAGTTTGAAAAATAACATATTTTTAAAACATAGCAAGACCTTGATCAAATAGAATTCAATCAAACCAAATATTGAACTAGTGAAAAATTATTTGGCTTATCTTAAACTTTAGAAAAATGTTATAAATATAGTAAAAGATGTGTGGTGGGTACATGTGTGTGCGGGGAGCGGGGGACGGTGTTTCATAGCAATTTTAAGCCTCCTGGCTCAGTCTTGTAGTGAGTCAAATTAGTTCTACCTTTCCAGAACAATACGATATTGAGAACATAGTTTCAGAATGAGATTCCCTTCAGGCACTATCAGATCCTCAATTATCAGAGAGATTCAATTATTGTTACCTATGCTTTACTTATTAAAGTAGTAAATGAACTAATGCATTTGAGAAACAAAAGAATTTTGACAACATTTTAAAGGAGTAGAATTCACTTGTAAAATGTTGTTATTAAAAAAATGCAATTAACCAGAACAAATTCTGGTTGATCAGAGTATTACTATAATGGCATTCAATTCTAACATGTCTAAATTCATTTATCCATAAAAGAAGCCTACAGAATTTTTAATAAAGAGAGCTTATATAAAATGGAAACCATGGCTGGGCATGATGGTATGTACCTGTAGTCCCCATCTACTGGGAAGGCTAAGGCAAGAGGATCCCTTGAATGCAGGAGTTCGAGGCTGCCTTTAGCTATGATTGCATTACCTCATTGTAGCCTGAGCAACAGGGTGAGACCCTCTCTCTAAAAAGCTAAAATTTAAAAAAAATGTACACTGCAAGTTCTGAGCTAAAATTTATTATATAATGAAATAAGGGTGAACACTATGCATTGGCATATAATTAAGGTGCCTAATTGTGCAATCTAATGAGACATTCAAAGGAAAAGATACATTTCTGAGAATTAGAAGAACTACAATAAAATCTGTAAGAGAATTTTAGATTCTCAAGATTACAAGGGTCTCAAAAAGTCCAGTCACTTTGAAGTTCTGTGCATAAGAATTATCTTAGGTTGGTTTGTTGTTAGTTTTTATGAAATAAAGATTTCTAGATGTCTTTGCTCCTTTAAATATTCAGATTCTAATTTATTAGAATAAATTCCACCACACTTCAATTCAGTGCTCGTCTTCTCCAGATTCCATGCTGTTGGCTCCCCAGTTGCTTTAAAATCTGAAATATATTTCAAAGGCTATTTTTTTGCCACTGTCATACAAAATATAATGTACTTTCTTGAATTATATAGAGAGGTTCTCTGATAAAGTGGGATTTAGTTGCTACTAAATTTTCACCATGTTTTATTTTCACAACATAAAAAAATGTAAAAAAATAAGAAAAAATTTCCAGATTATTAGAACAACAAAAGAAAGGCACTCATCTGTTCATTCACAGCAAATTTATTAAGCACCTGCTATTGGTCAGGGACTAGAGATGCTATGGCTTATTTTCTTAACACTGAGTAAAATAGCTTAAAAGTTAGAATTCTTTCAGAGTAAGCTGCAAATATTGAACTGAAGTTACCAAATTATTCATTGATAAAACTAAGTCCTAGATCATGTAAAACAGCTACATTTTTATTAAGCAAACAAGCCTAGACTTGTATTGTTCGAAGGAATTAAAACTGATTTGATTGAGAAAAGTCAAATGGTATTGAAGTTATAAAAATAATGCAATTTTGTGCACCTTAAAATTTAAAAAGCTAATTTAGGACATTGCCATCTTGCTTTATTTATTTATTTTTTATTATTAGCATACTGGTTCATTTCACCTGGAGATTTTGCACCACTGAGTTCTTTAAAACTCCTTAAATACTTTTATTTTTAAAAAGTTAATATTTAGTTTTGAATGCAATTTAAAAATTATAGTTGGTATATATTTATGTAGCACAAAGTGATGTGATTCATGAATACAATGCAGAATAATTAAATCAAGCTAATTAACATGCTTATCACTTCAAATACTTAACATTTTTTTGTGTGCTGAGAATATTTGAAATGTATTCTCAGTGATTTTGAAATGCACAATGCAGTATTATTTACTATATCGACCACAGTATGCAATAGATGTCAAAGTAAACAAACAAATTCCTCCTGTCTAATTGAGGCATTGTACCCTTTGACCATTATCTCCCTAAGCCCCTCATTTCTCTTTACCCTCAGCCACTGGTAACTACCATTTCTGCCTCTTTGAGTTCAGTTGTTTCAGATTCCACATATGAGTAAGCACATGTTATGCTTGCTTCTCTATCTCTGGCTTATTTCACTGAGTATAATGTTTTCCAATTCCATTTATCTTGTTGCAAATGACAAAACTTCCTTCTTTTGTAAGGCTGAATATTATTCCATTGTATGTATATGTCTCATTTTCTTTATCCATTTATTTGCTGATGGATAGCAAAATTGAGTCCATAACTTTGTTATTGTGAATAGTGTGTCAGTAAACATGAGAGAGCAAGCATCTCTTTAACATACTGATATCAAATCCTTTGAGTAAATACCTAGAAATTGGAATGCTGGATTGTATGATAATTTTATTTTTACTTGGTTGAATAACCTCCATAAAGTTTTTCATAATGGCTATACTAATTTACGTTTCCACCAATAGTATACAAACATTTTTCCTTTTCTCCATATTCTCACCAACACTTACTATCTTTTGTATTTTTGATAGTAGCCATTCTGAAAGGTGTGATTTATTACCTAATTGTGTTTTTAATTTTATCTTTAATGGTTAGTGATACAAAGCATTTTTTCATATATCAGTTGGCTATTTGTATCTTTACTTTTGAGAAATGTCTATTCAGGCCTCTTGCATTTTTCATAATTGAATTATCTGTTTTCTTTCTATGGAAAAGAAAGATAATAGAGTTGTTGAGTATTTTACATATTTTGGATATTAATCCCACATCAGATGCATGGCTTGCCAATATTTTCTTCTAATCCTTTGATTATATCCAAACTCTATTAATTGTTTTGTTTGTTGTGCAGAAGCTTTTTATTTAATGTAATCACATTCATCTATTTTGGCTTTTGTTGTTTGCAATATATAAAAAAAAAAAAAAAAGTACTGCCCAGACTCACACTGTGTGGTTTTTTCCCTATGGTTTCTTTTTGACATTTTACAATTCCATGTGTTATGTTTAATCCATTTTTAGTTGATTTTTGTATATGATATGAGATAAAGGTCCATACAGTATAATAGTCTAAACACTATTTATTAAATAAACTGTCTATTGCCAATGTATACTCATCAATTTTATCAAAAGTCAATTGACTATATATGTGTGGGCTCATTACTGGGCTCTCCATTCTATTCAATTGAAAGATGAGTATAGATTTATGCCAGTACCATGCTGTTTTAATTACTATCACTTAGCGATATAGTTTGAAATCAGGTAGTGTGATACCTCCAGATTTGCCCTTTTTGCTCATGATTGCCTTGTCTACTTGAGAATTTTTAGGGTTTCCTACAAATTTAGGATTATTTTATTCTATTTCTATGAAAAATAACACTGGAATTTTGATAAGAATTACAAGAGATCTGTAGATTATTTGGGGTAGCATGGACAGATTTGCAACATTAATTCTTCCATTCCATGAACACTGGATATTTTTCCACTTATTGCATCTTTGCTATTATTTTTAATTAATGTTTTATAGTTTTCAATGTACAGGTTTTTCACCTTCTTGGTTAAATTCTTTCCTAAATATATATTTTTAGCTGTTGCCACTGGAATTTTTTTTCTTTTCTGGATAGTTTCTTGTTACTATACAGAAGTGCTATTAATTTTTATGTGTAGATTTTGTGTCCTACACCTTTACTATATTTATTTATTAGTTCTAATATTTTTTTTGGTATGAAATCTTTAAGGTTTCCTATATATAAGATTATGTAATCTGTAGTGACAGTTTCACTCTTATCTTTTCTACTTTCATGTCTTTTATTTATTTCCCCTGATTTCTCTGTCAACGACTTCTAGTACTATGTTGAATAGAAGTGGTGAGACTAAGCATTCTTGTCTTGTTCTGGATCTTAGAGGAAAAGATTTCAATTTTTTACCATTGTGTATTATACCAGTTGTGGGCCTATCATTTATGGCCTTTATTGTGTTGAATTACATTCCTTCTATATCTAATTTGATGATTTTTTTTTAAATTACAAAAGGATGTTTAATTATGCCCGGTGGTTTTTCAGCATCTAATCAGATGATCGTATGGTTTTTGTCTTTCATTCTGTTAATGTGATGTATCTGTTAATGTGTTCTTTACTCTTTTAATGTGATTGATCTCTATATGTTGAACAATATTTCTATCCCAGAGATGAATCTCACTTAATCGTGGTGAATACTGTTGTTTTCATGTGTTACTGAAATTGTCTTTGCTAACATTCTGTTGAGGACTTTTGCATCTATTTCTAACAATGATCTTGGCCTGTAGTTTTCTTTTCTTGCTATTTTCTTGTCTGACCTTTGTGGTATCATTGTGATGCTGGCTTCCTAAAGAGAGTTTGGAAGTATTCCCACCTCTTTAATTCTTTTAGAATTTGTGAAGGATTTGTAGCAGTTCCTCTTTCAATGTCTGATAGAATTCAGGAGTAAAACCATCAGATTCTTGGTTTTTCTTTGATGAGAGACTTGAAATTGCTGATTCAATCTCCTTATACATTGTTAGTCTGTTCAGATTTTCTATTTCTTCATGATGTAGTCTTGGTAGGCTGTATTGGTCTAGAAATTTATCCATTTCTTCCAGGTTATCCAATTTTGGGGCCTATAATTGTTCATAATAATATCTTATACCTCTTTGTATTTCTGTGGTATAAGTTTTAATGTCTCTGCTTTCATTTCTGATTTTACTTGAGTCTTAACTCTTTTTTCCCATTAGTCCAGTTAAAAGTTTCTCTTAAAAACAAACAAACAAACAAACAAAAAACTTCTGAGTTTCATTGATCTGTTGTATTGTTTTTCTGATCTCTATAGCATTTATTTCTGCTCTAATCATTATTATTTCTTTTCTTCTGCTGATTTTGGGCTTAAATTGTTCTTCATTTTTCTATTTTTCTTGAGGCATAAAATCAAGTTGTTTATTTATTTCTTCTTTTTGATGTAGGCATTTATTGCTATAAACTTTCCTCTTAAAAGCTTTTGCTGCATCTCGTATTTGAATATGTTGTGTTTCCATTTTTGGTTTTCTCAAAACATTTTCTAATTTCCTTTTTATTTTTTGTTTATCCATTTATCTGGAATTTTTTTTAAATTTCCGTGTATTTTTAAATTTTCCTAGTTTCTTACTGTTATTGATTTCTAGTTTCATACTCCTGTGGTCAGAGAAGGTACTTGATACATTTAGATTGACCAAGATTTGACTTGTGGATGAACATATAATCTATCCTGGAGAATATTCCCTATGTGTTTGAGAAGAACATGTATTCTGTTGATTGATGGCATGTTCCATTAATGTCTGTTAGGCCCATTTTATCTAAAGTGTTGTTCAAGCAGAATTTTTCTTATTAATTTTCTGTTTGGGTGGTCTGTCCATTGTTGAAAGTAGGGTATTATTGAAGTTTTCTACTGTTATTGTAATATATCCTCTCTTCAGATCCTTTAATATTTGCTTTATATATTTAGGTGCTCTGGTATTGAAGAGTATACATTTATAATCATTATAATATTTTGATGAATTGACCCCTTTGTCATTATATGATTTCCCTCTTTGTCTCATTTTACAACTTTGACTTATGGTCTATTTTGTCTGATATAAGTGTAAGAGTTAAAGAAAGGAAAAAACATGAAAGGCAGCTCAACAGTCAAAGACAGGTTTATTTTGGGGAATAAACCTAAGAGGGGCTTCTGGCCAATTTTGGTCAGGAGCCCTCTCTATTACAGACTAAGAGTATATATTCATTTTAGGGTGAGGGGGGCTTATCACAAGCTTGGAATGTTTCTGTGTGGAGGAGAAATTTATGATGGGGTGAGAATGTCTTTGGCCGGAGGGTAGGTTACTTTGGAGCTGACATCTTTCATGCTGGAGGGGAGGTTATCTTGGGCTGGCAGGTCTCTGGTTGGGGATGTTATTTGTGCTTTATGGTCATACTGATCTTAGCCATTAGGCTGATGCCCTTTGGATTTAGGCTGTTTTTCATCAATGTGAAACTTAAAATGGCAGTACTTGTCCAAGATGATGTTGCTCCTTCCCTGTCAATAAGTACCGCTATTTGTGCTCTCTTTTGATTCCCATTTGCATGTAATATCTTGTTCCATCTTTTCACTTTTAGATTATGTGTGTCCTTAAAAGAGAGGTGACTTGCTTGTAGACAACATAGAGTTGTTTTTTTTATATACATTCAGTTTGCCTTTGCCTCTTTAATGCAAAAATTATTACATTTACATTCAAAGTACTCTTGATCCTTATTTGATGGGTAAGGACTTACTACTCACATTTTTAAATTGTTTCTTGGTTGTTTGGAAGATACTTAAATATTTTCTTGCTCTCTTGCTTAGTGATTGATGGTTTTCTGTAGTGCTTTGCTTTAAATATTTTCTATTTTGTTTTGTGCCTCTACTATAGATTTTTGCTTTGTGGTTACTATGAGGTTTACATATCACATTTGATACGTATAACAATCTATTCCAAGCTGATACTAACTCAACTTTAGTTGTATACAACTGTATGCTTTTATTTCTCACTCCAACATTTTATGCCTTTGATTTTAGAATTTGTAATTTATTACACTATAAAACCATTGACAATTTATTTTAGCTGTAGTTATTATTAATAGTTCTTTTAATTCTTTTACTAGGGCTACAGTCCCAGAATACAGATAGCTCCCAATTTAACAATGATTTGACTTACAATTTTTTTGACTCTTTGTGTTTATTGAGACATAACCCAACATAAGTCAAGTGCTTGATATGACTTATGATGAAGTTATGGTTTCTATTGAATGTGTACCACTTTTGCACTATTGTAAAGTTGAAATTCTTTATCTTGTATCTTTGCATGTAATCTTGTGTCTTTGTAATGTGGTGTCTGTACATTTGAGGAGACAGCCACCTTTTTCTGCTTTTACTGGTGTTTTGTTTTGTTTTGTTTTAATGTCAGCGGTAGACCTTCATTATTTAGTGATTCTGGGTGGGCCAGCTGATAGCAAACCTTGGCAGGCAGAACTTGCTTGCAGATTCTCTAGATAGCTGAACTGCTTGGTTTGGTGGGGCAGCTTGCAGGGCTCTGCAGTCATGCTGAGCTGCTAGATAGGCAGTGCAATCACTGAAGATCAGGCTGGGCCACAGGGTGTATTTCCTGGCCAGATGGAATCACTATTGGAATTCAGCAGTTGGATAGGGTTGCAGGAGGGATTTCAAGGTTAGGTAGAGTTGCTGATTGGGATGGACAGGACCAGATGCTTTGCTCAATAGAAATGCATGGTTGAGGTTTACCCCTCTTTCTATAAAAAAACCTTGAGGCAGGCTTGAGGCTGAGTACTGTTGAAATTCGTAGATGTGGTGCCACTAGCTTGCGCTCTTTGCTGTAATCTGCTGCGACAGTTGCTCTCTCCCTGGGAGAGGTCTGGGTGTGGGTTTTGAGATGATACTGAGTGCTGTTAAAATCTTAGGTGTGGTAACTAGCCCCTGCTCTTTCCCATACTTTGCTGTGGTGTTTGTTTCTCTTCCTGGGCACAGTCCTGGGGCAGGGTCGAACCCTTGTCCTGGAAACTAGCTTTCTAGGCATTCAAACCAGGTAGAACTTCCCTCTTCTTCTGGAAGCAACCAACTCAGCTTTGCATGTTGACCATGCTGTTAGTTGATACGTCTGATTGGGTGCCACTCCTGGCAAGTACACATAGATGCCATCAACATCTGCATGCTGGTTGCTGTGGGCTCCACCTTTCTGCTGATTGCTGTGGGCTCCACTTTTCTGCTTTGTTTCTACCTCACTCCCAGATGGTCTAGCCACGCTATTTGCCTATGCATTTCCTTTAGGTGAGCATGGAAGTGGGCTTCCTGGGAAGCATCTCAGAATGCTAAAGGAATCTGGGTGTTTACTTCTGGTTTTTTCTTCCTGTAGAAACCATGATTCTTGGAAAATTCTCTCTCTGTGGCACTATGCAGACTTGGAAAAGGGAGAGGGGTACTCAGTCAGAGTGAGACTGTTTCTTCTACCGGTTTCATGTGATTTTTATTCCATTCTGTGGACTACATAACAGACTCAAGTTTATTTGCAATTTTGGAGGTTTTCACCAAGATGTTCTTATCAGTGGATAGTTGTTAGTTAAAGTTTGCGGCATGATAGTGAAGCCCAGAATCTCTTATTGTGCTGTCTTGATATCACTGCCATCTTCCTTTAATTATATATTTTGCAAAGGCTTTTTGACACAATATATGTCTATTGGAGAGGGGAAAATTGAAATTTTCAAATGCATTTTATTTCAATTTAGGGCAAAGCTGCTGCCTCAAAAGATTCTAGAAAAATAATAAAATAACTAATGAATGCCAAGTAACATTTGAATATTTTAAAGTACTACTAAAATTGTTTTGTGACATATCAATAATGTAATATATAATGGAACACCTAGGAAAATATAAGATGCTTCCAAAATAAAAATCTTCTGTAAGGAACAAGACAGGTTGAGCCTACTGCCTATTACTCTGAATACATAAATCCATGATGTGGATTTATACATCTACATAAATCCCCCCTTCTCTTTGGAAACTCTGATCTGCCTTTGAAGTCCACTTGAGGGCAAACTTGTTCCTTCTCTTACCTTTGTGCACTATAACAAAAAATTCATTATAGATTTGATTTAGCTCATATTGAAAGAGATGCATCACCTTTTGAAATGGATTAATCTCTCAATAAAAAGACCAATCACTTTCAGAACCAGATATAGTTCAGTCTCTATTAAATGAAATACATTATTCACTTAGTAATATCTATCACTTGTTAATTACGATACTACCTTTATGCCCTAGACTTGGATCATATATATTAACTATTAACTATATCAATATTGAATGAAACAAAATAATGTTAAATAAATGTTTCAATAAACAACATTACTATAAAATATTAGCATTTTGGCAATTTTTAATTTTGGTTTCCTTAAGGAAGGTGGGCTGGTTAGGTTTTATTTATTTACTTAATTTTTATTTTTTATTTTTTGAAGATGGAAAACTAAAACAACACATTATTTTCTAGAAAATTTGCAGGAACCATGATTCTCAGTTGTTATTCCTGACAAAGAGTAAATCATTATAAATGAGTTCAACTTAACGCAGATTTTTTTAATGTCCTTGTTAGAATTTGAAGACATTTTATACAAAAGGTACTGGGAAAATTCACTGCTCTTCTCAATGCCATAAAATTAGAATAGCATTTTCTATGTTTGTTGTTTTTGTATGAACTTTTTGATACTTTCTTTATCTGTAACCTGGCGTCCTAGCTCCCCATAATAAATGTTTTACAAGTTATGTACTAAGTAAAAAATGTTACACTAAGTAATTAATCTGGATAAAGGACACTTAGCTTTTGCAACTTCAGTGTTGTAAATTAATCAGTAAATACTTAGTTTTCCATGGAAATCTAGATTTCAAGCAAAAACAAATGATTTGCTTAAGCCAGAGTTCAGATTACATGGAGCAAACTTTGAAAGGCTAAGTATCCTTTATTCAGATTTAAACAAATACTGAAGTTATGACAAACTCTCGGGGTTTAAATTATTCCCCATTTTTGGTCTTTTCTTTTTTGACATTCAGTGATGTATTAATATTTTTGTAAAAAGTCCTGAGTTTACACCTTTTCTAAGAATTTCACAACCACTGCAAAACTTAGCTGTCCTCCAAAAGGGACACACCCAACTATTTTACGAGAGCTCAAGTAAAACTGAACTCAAAGGAACATGTGTTTGAAAAATCCCACAGGGAAATTTCTCACAGAGGTGGAGGAAACAGAAAACCAATTAGTTTTAGAAAAATCACAAGCCTTTTCAAATAGAACTCGGTGAAGCAAACTTCAGATTTGCATTTCTAAATGTGCATGTCCTTTCACAACTGGACAGCACTAACAAACACCTCCAGTAGCCCATTTTAAGACCACTTCAAATATTTTTCAAACACAGTTTTTTATTCTAGGTTGATTTGGATACCACTTGGCATTTCTCATAGACTTCTGAAGTTTTCTTTTCCCTTCCTTTGCGTTTTCTCCCTCTCTACTAGTAGAAATTGATTAGCTTTGTTGAGTTTTTTTTCACTCATCTCCAAATTTGCATCTCTGTCAGGATTCTCTCAAATTCTGGTGGCCTAATGAGTTCCTTTCTAAACCTGCTTTGCTTCAAAACTGCCTCAAATCACGTTCTCTCTCTCTCTCTCTCTCTCTCTCTCTCTCTCTCTTCATTTTTCTCTTTGTATTTCGTTATTTAAAAAAAATTACTTTCTAAATGTATGTTGCTACATTGCTTGCATTCTATTTGCTTTATCTGTAAATTTTACAGTTTATAGAAAATATCATGTTTTTCCCTCTCAGCTTCTTGGTTTAATCCACAGGCAATTTTACGTGTATATTTTCATAATTTATACTATTTTTCTTCCAGTTTTTCAGAGACACATATTATTCTCTTATGGTCATTAGAATAACCTAAAAATCAATTGTACTTTTTCGAGGATTTATATTAAATGCACAATTATAGATTACACAAAATGTGGTTAAAAATTAAAGAACTGGTATTTGTGGATGGTTGGTTGAGTAGGCCTTGCTATGTTATAATCTCTAAACAAATGAGATGAGAAAAGAAAAAATGAAAACACCTCTGAATATGAGATTAGGAGTCACTGGTGACAATTTGTAAAGTAAGCTCTGTAAAGTGGTGGGAGGGACAGTCCTATTGGAAAACGTTAGGCAGGCAACAGTAAGTGTCACAAAAATGGGAAAAAAGGAACAGCAGGTTAGAAAAAGGCATATTGCTTCTTCTTTTTTTCTTAAATTTTTAATTAATAAAGGGAGTGCTTTACCGGAATGAAAAATGATTGCAGGAGAAAGTAATGACAATTATCTGTTAAATATTATAGTAAGGGAGACAATCATCATCAGGCATAACTGCAATATGTTTTCCAGAAAGAGAACTAGAAATAGTGAAAGAATATGGTTACTGTTGATTTAGAATAAAATAAACAAAATTTTGCTAGAAAAATGTACTTATCAATTTACTCATTTGTTCATTCATTGACCCAGCAGGTATGTATTCATGTATTAGGAGACCTGAAATTTCTACACATTAGGAAAACAAAATGAATAAAAGGTAGTTTTGGCCTTCAAGTTGGCATACCTTTGAAAGGAGAAAAACATGTAGGTAAAGCAGTGAATGTTCTAGACACTTTAGCAAACATAAACAAAGTATGTTAATGCTGGTAATCACCATGTATAGTGAGAGGCTGGAAACATCAGGCATGGCTTTGCAAAATAAATTATCTTAATTTATGAGTAGAATGGGTACCTGGTAAACAGGTAAAATAAACACTCATTTACTAGGTAGCAAGTACAAAAAGGCCTAGGGAACAGTTTGAGGAAAAGGCAGAAATAAAGCAACTTTATCCATTTCATGAACAGTTTCATGAAACTTACTTAATCACTTTGGAGTCCAGAGTGGTTGATAGAGTATTATGAAATTTTAAATGTAAATAGCATCATTTGATGTTCCATTTCTACCTGGTTACCCTCCCTTATTCCTAGCAAAAACAGTAACTGATTATAACAATTAATCTTAATTGCTACTGCTTGTTATGGGTATGCTTAGTACTTTTAATCTATTAATTTGTTTGATCTTTAAAGCAACTCTATCATGTGGGATTTATTTACCTCAATTTACAGATGATAGAACAGGATTTGAAGGCTTTAAATAACTTACCTGAAATATTGAGCTCGTGAATGAGAGACAGGTGGGAATCTAAAGCTTTCTATCACAAAATCTTGCCTCTGTTAATATAACTTGTTTCTTTTAGTGTCAATAGTGAATTTTATACTAGAAAACCAGCTTTATATGCTCTGAAGTATAACATCTCAAAAAAGTAAACTGGGTCTACATTTTATATGCCATAAGGAAGAGCAAGTATTTTTCCTTTATTATGCTTTCTAACAGTTAAGCATATTAGTTGTAAAATTTTAAATAATGAACTACACACATAACATATTTGTGAATATGTGTTTTTGTGTTTGTGCATGTATGCATGTGTGTGTATAAGCATGTTAAGTACCAAGAACCCTGTGAATAAAGAACTACTTCATAAAAAAGGGCTTAAAATATATGAATAGTCCCAATGTTTCAATCTTAAATTCATGTGCATATGCAGATACATGAATAATTAGAAGCTGTTCTTTACATTCTTTATAAGGATGAAAACAAAAGCAAGGTTTTAGTAACATCAAAATTATCTAGGAAGCATTGGAACTTAGAAGAGCCTCAGAGAAAAATGATTTATTTAAATTTCTCAGCAGCTAGAAGTATCTGCTTAGCATGTTAAGAGAGCAGACCATGTCAGAGAATTAGCAAAATGACTTGTTATGTCAATGGATCTCAGAGCACTGGATTGACTAGAGCAATGCTAGTCTTAGAAACTTGTTCAGTTTCTCTCCAGTGCAACACCATTAAATTTAATTACAAAAAAAACTTATTTTTGTTATACAAATAATATCCCCATGTAGCCTAATTTAAACTAATTGCCTACATAGTTTTCATTCCAAGGGGAAAACTAAACTAAAATAAGTGCTGACTTATTGAAAATGTCTTTAATTATATTATCACATTGAATTCTGCTTTGACCCTTCTTCAAAGTTACTTTTAAAATAAAAAATGTTACTATAAATTGTAGCATACCTGCAATTTGTAGAGCTTCAATCATGCCTGACCTACTTTACCAGTTTTTTTCCTTCTATCATAGAAAATATCTTTCTGCAGAAAAATCTCCAAGTGTCTACAATAGGACATGAATAGCTATGCTATTTTTCTTCATTATCATTTCTTGTTATTTTATTTTTTATTGTGAGAAGAAAATCCTACCTATGAATCTGGAGGTGACAGAATAACCAATATCTGGCCTTGGGGATGAAGGGATTTTTTCATACAAGCCTGCCTAAGGACTAGACAGTGTCAAATGTACCTTCTGTGGTGTAACAACACCAGAACAAAGGGCTGGGCTCCTGATTCCTCTCACAGCATGGAACAAATAAGATTTTTAATTGGATTCAATGATGGCCTCACCAGAGCCTTGTAAGTAACTTTATAAGGAGATAGTTTTTAAGCGACATCAGTCAAGCTGGCTGGAAGGCATCCTAACCCATCATTAACTCAAATCTTGATGACTGGCTAGAAGAAGCGCTCCTGAGACATCTATAGAATGGAGAAGCAACTGCCTGCATAGACAGCTATAATGTCAGACACTCTGTTGGCTTCTTTCTCAATTTCTTTTTCAATTCTGGAGTAGATGAGAGGACACAAATTTTCTCATTCTTGATCCTCATGCAAGAAACATAGCTTCCTTGAAAGATAATTATTTAAGGACATACACAGTAAGGTAGCATACTCTAGACTCCCCAGAATTGTTATTTCTCCAGTTCTATGATGGAAATATACAAGAAGATGATCGCAGGAGATAGGTGAGGACCCCGAGTAGTACTTCGTCAGCTCTGTTTTGCACTGTACCTCCCACCCTGCTTTTAAAAATCAGGTTACTTTTTAAGGTTTGGTTCATTGAAATGCCACGAAGTTCAGAATTGTCAGAGATGATGTCCTTATAAGCTACTCTTCGCAATCTGCTTTCTGAAAAATTAAAATCTTTTGTCTAATAGAGATAAAGAAGTTTTTCAAATTTGAAGTGGTAACAAAATCTCTCAGCCTCAGCATTAACAACATTTGGGTGAGATAATTCCTTGTTGTAAAGGGGTTATATTGTGTATGGTAGGATGTATAGCAGCATCCCAGGCTTCCAACTTCCAGATGCCACTATGCCAGTAGTATCCCCCTTCCCTAGCTGTGCAACCAAAAAAAAAAAAAAAAGGTCTTTAGACAGTGCCAAATGTCCCCGGGAGGGGAAAATTGTCCCCAGTCGAGAACCATGGAAATGGTTTCAGATTTAAAAAACAACTATGTTCTTCCCATATTTCAAGTTACTTAGTTCCAGCATGTGAAAAGGTCAAGTCAATTAGATCTTCACCATAAACATCCCTTACCAGCACTCAACCTGAATGCTCTATGTGGAGAGAAGAGAGTGATTCAATTAAGCAGAGTGAAGAATTTCTACTTAGTAGGTTGTGCATAAGGAGAGGAATAAATCAATTCATAGATAATGATCACGAGAAGGCAACAAACACAATATCATCGGAATAGTCTTCTCCCTGAATTTTATAAGCCAGTCACAATGTTCTATAATAGGACACCAAATAGAAGCTATGAGACCTCAGTCACCCAGGTGTTTAGAGCACAGCAGAGCTCAAATCATGCCGATAAATAATGGTCTCTGGATGAATGGGCACACTTAAAGAGTTGCTTCCTTCTCACATCTGAAAATTTCTTTTAAAGCACTGTGAGAGGGGAATAAAAACTTGAAATAGACATTTCACTAGCAAAAGTATGGCAGAAAAATACAAATTATATATTTTAATACATAATAATACGGTCTTATCTTTTATGCTTGAAGAGGTAAATGTGAAAGACAAACACAGAAAGTCTAAATAAAAATTATCTGAACTGCTAAGAATTAATTTTAAGAATCTAGACTCTAAGGCTGTGATAGTATTAGCATCAAGGGAAATAGAAGTACATACCATCCATACACTCTATTAAAATCTTGCTTGAAACTACATTTAAAGGTTTCTATTTTTTCCATTGAAAAATGGAGGTAGGGAATGGACTGCCTAAAATTCCTTCTAACTTTATGCTATTATGGTATGCAGTTTATTCTTTAATGAGGTAGGTACATTTCTGCTCTGTATCATGTTTGTGTGCTAATATCTCAAATGCAGTCTAAAGATAACTATTAGAAATTTCATAGTTGTTGCCATCGTTGTCTAAAGATTAAAAGGCCAACTTGGCTTTTGACAGTGTGATGTGAAAAGTTCTGTTACGGAGAATTAGCCTCATAGAGAAAGGTAATATTCACAAATTTGCTAACTGATATTATTTTATTGCTTTGAAGAATGATATTCAGGGTTTATTCACAAAGCCTATGCAGCATAAGTAGTGGGACTGTGTTTCTTAAAGTGGCTCCTGCCAACTCCAGCCAGCGAGGATGAACTCTAAGCTTAAGAAAGTCCTTCGATCAGCAGAAACATTTAAATCGTTGTCTCACTGCCAAGAGCTTGCCAACGAAGACATTGTTCTTTGTGTAATAATGCTCCTTATTTTTGTTGTTGTAAACATTATTGTTCTATGCATAGAATAAAAATGGTTTATTTTCAATTCATTTATATACTCCCTTGAATGAGTAATTTACCTTATCTCATTTAACTTCTATATATAATGAATATTATGCCTCTAATGGAGATGAGAAAACTGAAGCTTAGAACAGTCGAATACCTCAAACAAGCTAGTAAACTAATGAGGAAAATTGAAATTTGATAACCAGATTTTTCTTACTCCAAGCCACATTTTTCACCATAGTCTTCAAAAACAGAACTTAAGTTGTCTACATTCTTTATTTATGACTTGTCTAAACCAAACCTAGCTTTGCTCCTTTTATTCTTCTATGAGTGAGATATAAAACTGAAGTTAAGACATTCCTATTATCTGAGGAGTCAAGGTAATTGTCATAGCTCCACTTAGAAAGCTTTTAGTGACACCTCTAGATGGCTTTTAATCTAGGGGTGTTTTAAGTATTATGTGTAAGTTCCCATCACCTTTTGAAGGCTATCAAATTATTTTGTTACAATATATATTTACTATAATAAATATTCCTCTAAAAGTCATATTTTCAACTTTTGAGAAATTAAAACAAATCTTTTTTTTTTCTTTTTTGAAACAAGGTCTTGCTATGTTGCCCAGGCTGGAGTGCAGTGGCATGATCTCAGCCTAGTATAATTTCTATACCTGTGTGTTCAAGTGATCCTCCCACTCCAGCCTCTTGAGCAACTGGGACTATAGGTGTATTCCACCATCCTCACTAATATATGTATATATATTTTTGGTAAAGATGGACTTTCACCATGTTGTCCAAGCTGTTCTCGAACTCCTGGGCTGAAATGATCCACCCACCTCAGCCTTCCAAAGTACTGGAACAAAAAAAATCTTACAAGTAATTATATGTTTTCTATTGGCAAGGGCAAGAGGAGGCATATATCATCCCTGGCCACTTTCTGCTGTACTTCTTCAGAGATCTTATTTACATGATTTGCTTGAATGAGCTGTTTAATAATTAGGAAAAAAGTGTATTTGGAATGTTTAAGGAATTTGAGCTGAGAAATATTGAAGAGCTCATGAGAGTGTGGGGCGGGGTCAAAAGCATGGAGTTTGGTCAGATTGACCTGGACTTGAGTTCTGACCCAGACTCCTGCCTTGTAAATTAGAGTTTAAAATATGTATTGTATAGATTTGAATGGATAATTCTGAATATGAGACTGCTTTGCTGAGTGCTTGGCACACAGTACACTTTCAATACATGACATTAGGCGTGATGACAGGACAATCATAAAAAACTTATATTTAACACTGATTTTCTCTTTTATTTGCATTCCTGTACATATTATAGAAAAAACATATTTCTGCTTGCAAATCACATGAATGAAAGCCAGAAATGATGTACTCCTTGTGAAGATTTTTGGAATACCTTATTAACTATCTTTCTACTTCTATTCCTTTTCCCTGTGCAGTTTATTCTCAAGCCAGCAGCCAAAGAGATCCTTTTAAACACAAATCTGATTATGTCATTTTCTGCTGAAAGGTTCTGAGTGCTTCCTTATCTCACATGAGGAAAAGACTTAACGACATTATCAGTGGGTATAGGGCAGCCGTTATGGAAAACAATATGGAAGTCCTTCAAAAAATGAAACATAGAACTACCATGTGATACAGCAATTCTACTTCTGGGTATTTATCCAAAAGAACTGAAATTAGGATCTTGAAGAGATATTAGCACTCCCATGTTCATGGTGGAACTATTCACAATAGCCATGATGTGGAAATCACTTAAATGTACATCAATAGATAAAATGGATGTTTTTAATGAGGTATAGACATACAATCAAATATTACTCAGACCACAACAGAAGGAAATTCTGTGATATGAGACAACATGGATGAACCTTGAAGACATTATGCTAAGTGAAATGAACCAGTTACAGAAGGCCAAATACCGTATGTTTCTGTTTATATGAGAAATTTAAAATAGTCAATTGATAGAAGCAGAGTGGGGCCGAGGGGAGAGGGGAAACACGAAATTGTTAATTAGTGGGTATATAATTTCAGTTATGCAAGATGAGTAAGTTCTAAAGATTTTCTATATAATATTGTGCTTATAGGTAACAATACTGTATTATACACTTAAAAATCTGTTTAAGGAGGTAGATTGTATGTTAAATGTTCTTACCACAATAAAGTTTTTAAATTTATTTCTTTATTTATAATAAAACCTTTATGATAGCCTCTAAGGCAATTGCTGTGTGTACATGTTCTACCCCAATATTCTGGTGGCTTCCTATTACCTCACCTTCAAATTTTGCTCAAATACCATTGCCCAATGAATCCTACTTTCAGTACCCATTTATGATTGTAACTGAGTCTCAGTCTCTTATAATCCTTATGCCCTGGCATTCCTAATATCTAAACAAAATGTGGTTTTTGATTTTTTTTCATATATCATCTTAATTCATATCACCTCTAATATACCATATAGTTTTATTTATGTTTTTCTATTGTTTACCTTATTCTGTGGGCCTAAGTCAAAACAAGGAACTTTAAGGTCATGATAAAATAGAGTAAATACTAGAAGTAACAACTGGTCTTGCTCAATGACATATTTTCTGAACAAGAATGCAGAATGACATAGATTTGTTTAACAAAGTTTATAATTGCTTCCAAACTAGTGAACATTCATGTTCTTAGAAAAAGGTACCTACAGCATTTCTGATTATATGCTTCTTAAAGGGTGATGCAATATCTTACCTTTTTTCTGTATTCAGAGAGTCTGTGTGAACGTACTAGTACTATTACATTAGTATATAAAATGGACAAATAAAGTTCAACAGATCCTTAAAAACTAGAGAAACACTTCTTTTATATTTCCATCCTTAAAGTCCATATGCTAGGAGAGTACTTATAATGTATACATACACATTACATAGAAATGTAGATGGAAAGGATGTATACACACATATGCATACTAAGATAAATGAATTAATTCAATGTTTTTATGTTGCTATAAAGATCTTGTATTCATATAGCTAAATGTGAGCTCTTATGAAACTGAAATAATCATTTTAAATCCAAAAATAGCATGCCTAGCATAATAACCAGCTCTGACACTCTTGCAATGAGATTAAATCATTGTCAGAAAAAGATAATGGACACGACATGGTCCTACAAAACCTTTGTCAAATAAACTGGACACAATCCAAATAACTGATGAAATAATACTGCCTCGGAAATGAGAGAAACCTTCCAGCAGGCACAAGTCAAACCACTGGTTAATCACAGCCACTTAGAGGATCAAGACCCTGGCCCTGAATGCAATGACCCAAAATCTGAAAATTGTGCTAATCATTAACATCAATTATTCTATTCTAAGGACCTCAGGCATTACTTTAGTTCATTTAAAGATTACCAGAAATCAGAGATTATCTCTATTTTTATATTAATATGTACCCCTTCTCCAAAGAAAGGCACTGATTGTGCTATTACTATCTAAAGAAACCTGGTTTTCAAGTTCCACTAATAGTTTTTCCTCTCATTAAACTCTATGTCTTAGCTTATATGTTCTAATTGTAAAAAGGTATTCAATATCAAATAATAATTGCAAGAATACGATTCAATAGGATGGTCACTAAATTTGGACATTTTATATGTTTGTAAATTTTAAGGACTATATCCAGTAGAATACTGAGGTATATATTATTAACATTCAGAAGCCTCTGAGTCCTGGTACCAATTATATGTGTTTTATCTCACACTGAGCAAGTGTTTGAGCCAGTCTATGTCATGATGATGAAAGATGCTAGTTCTCAAAATGGCCCATGTGGAATTTGTGCTGTCTTAATGGGCAGTTTGGTTTGGTATAGAGAAACTGATTATCTGTATTGTTTGAAATGGACAGAAATACAGAAATCCAAAGACTGTCTATTTCTTAGGCAAATCTCATCCTTGTAGCAAAACAAAAGGTGACTACATACAATCCAGAAAGTGTGTGTAAATCTGTTATCAGTTTAAAATGTTATAAAATGTGAATGATGACAAAAAAAAGTATTTTGATATAACCTTAACCCTAACCCAGCACCAGCCTAGATCCTAATTGCAACAGGCTAGCCCTGATGGAACCAGTTCCAATGTGGATCCCAGGAACTCAGGACCAGACTCATCTTTATGGACTCAGATGCCACTATTAAATGGCTGCTCTACCCATAATAGTATTTTAGAAACAAGAAAAAAACCTAACTCAACACATTTTTAGAACAGGTACCCAGAGCAGATAAAAAATAAAACCAAAAGTGTACCATCAGGAGGAAAATATTCTTTAAGCCTTTACAAAGTATATAAAGTTGGAGAGCTCAACCAAAAGAAGAGAACTTACTTAAAAGAGAGAGCCTGGGCATTCTATACTTGGGTGGATAAAAGAGGTTATTTTCCTACAGGGTACTGGGCCAGGATCTCAGCCTGAGAGAGCCTACAAAAGGGTCCTTATTCTCCAATAAGGGCCACTAGGGTGACTGCCACCAATTCATGAGGCTCTTTGGTCTCCAAAGATCAAGACACCTGTGAGAGGTTAAATTGGTAATGGACAGGAAAGATTTTCACTATGGCACCTGTCAGTCTAAAGAAAATTTTCCTGGAACAGGGAAACCTTGGTCACAGGTCAATTAACTAAGTTAAGGCCATCTTCCAAGTAAAACATATATCCCATGCATGGGATACTTGTAAAAGCAAAATACTTGACCTGTGATTCCTAATTTTCTTGTAGAATTATAGGATATCCTTTTTGCCCTCAAAGAGTTAATAAGATACATAATGTGATGGTCTTAGTCCATTTATGTTGCTATAAAGGAATACCTGAGGCTGGGTCATTTATTAAGAAAAGGACTTCTTTTTGACTCATGATTCTGCAGGCTATACAGGAAACATGGTGCTAGCATCTGCTTATGGTGAGGGACTTGGGTTGCTTTCACTCATGGTAGATGGTGAAGGGGAGCCAGCATGTGCAAATCACATGATAAGAGAAGGCAGGAGAGAGAGAAGAGAGGAAGTGCCATGTTCTTTTTAACAGCCAGTTCCCGTGTGAACTAGTAGTGAGAACTCACTCACTCCTGCAAGAGAGAATGACACCAGGCTATTCATGAGGGTTCTTCTCCCATAACCCAACCACCTCCCACAAAGTCCCACCTCCAACATTTGTAATCAGATTTTAACATGAGATTTGGAAGCATCAATGTGTAAACACAAAAGGATCATCAAATTCTAAGGCATGCAAAGATAATTGCCCCACAGGAACTCCAGACCTCTATAGGTTCAAACATTATGACCCATCCTCATGTACATGTTTGAAACTGATGGACAGTTACAAATTACACCATGGGTAATTTAGAATTACAATGGCCAGTATTTGGAACATTCCAAATAAACAAAGCAAATCTAAGAAGTACCATTGAATCCCAAGCTTCATGTATTAAGGAGATAAAATGAGATTCTTATTTTAATTGGCATTCAGAAAGCTCAGAGAAAACAAGATTCTAAAATGACTATTTGAAAGATTTATGGTGAGAAGCAAATGACTCTTTTTTGGGGAGTATCCATTCACCAGTAATTTTTGTTTCTCTCATGGGCAGCAGTTGCTTTTCTGTTTGTTTCATTTTTTATTTTTTGCACTGAGAACTTGATTTAACTTTTTACTTGTCAAGGGCATGCAGGTTATGAAGCATACATGTGCAGACAGCCAACCAATCATTTGGAAGCCCCTAAGAACATGCTCAGACAGAAATGTGGGTTGCACCCTACTCATGTCTAGTGTACTGACTGTTGCCAATTCTCAGGTGTTGTCTAAGCCTTTCTTTCTTTGAATGACTTTGAGAGTGGCTTTGGATCATGGAAGAACTGCATATTTTTCCTCTCTCTTTGGAAGTATCTATGGTTAAAGTCATAAAAAAACTAAATTTTGGCCTCAGATTACTTGTTAGGCATACCTTTTGTCCAGAATTTTGGTCTATATTCAGCATATTCATGATTGAGTCCAAGTCTAGAGAGTGCTTTTTTTTATATGTGTTAATTAGCTCCACCTTGGAATCAATAACCAAATTAAAAAACAAGCTAAATTGAAAAGATTGCCTAACAAACTAAATAGGACTTCAAAATACAGCTTGCAGCTTTCTGGCATTTTGGAAGACTATTTTGAACCGCTTCAGAAAATAAATTTATATCTATAAAGAACATCTTCGTTTGTAAAGCCATCTCCTTCTTTTCACCTAAATCACTAGAGACTTTCCTTTTTTTTTTTCTTTAAGTTCTGTGGTACATGTGCAGAAAGGGCAGTTTTGTTACACAGGTATATGTGTGCCATGGTAGTTTGCTGCATCTATCCCCGTCCCCGCCCCACCATCTACACTAGGTGTTTCTCCTAATGCTATCCCTCCCCTATCCCCCTACCCCTGCTATCCCTCCCCTAGCCCTCCACCCTGCAACAAGCCCCAGTGTGTGATGTTCCCCTCCCTGTGTCCATATATTCTCATTGTTGAACAATCACTCATGAGTGAGCTAATGGAAAAGGCACTGGCTTAAATCCAGATATTAAGCCTCACGTTTTATTATTTTATCTGAACTGGACTTCTTATTTATGCCTTTCTTTGTCTCAGCAAATAATAGTATTTATATCTAAGTTCCAGGTCTTCAAGATATAACATTTTACGTTGTTTCATCTAAGAGTTATCCCCTTGCAAGTGCAAATTGAGGGTAGCCTGGCTAGCAGTTGCTCAGTATAATAAAACGTAATTTAAAAAAGATAGTCTAAATGCAATTATATATATATATATCTGCATATAATATGTATTTACTTATATATAATGTTATTCTGTCATAAAAATAAGAAACTAACTCAAATACATTTTGGTTCATGTGATTTGAGACAATATTTGCTAAATAAAACTAAAAAATCCTGTAAAATAAAAACAGAAACGTCTTCAGAATCATCAGCAATACTTATAATAAAAGTAGATATTTTACCTAGATTTAGTAGTCAAACAAGTTTGTTATCTCCTAGATCTATAAGGCCATAAAGCTATAAATCTAACCACAGCAGAATATACAGTGAAAACAAATTAGTTTCTTTGCTTCCATAATATCTTAAACACTTGTTTGATTTGTGGAAAACTAACTTAAGATAATGACTAACTCTGTTTTCCATAAGAAATTCAAACATAATTGTTAAGAACAGGTATATTGTTTTAAAATAAATGGTGTAAAAGTTTGTAGATGAAATTGCCATAGTAACTTGAAATCTTTTTTTTTTTTTTTGAGACAGAATCTCACTCCATCTCCCACGCTAAAGTGCAACGGCGTGATCTCGACTCATTGTAACCTCCACCTCCTGGGTTCAAGTGATTCTCCTGCCTCAGCCTCCCAAGTAGCTGGGATTACAGGCGTCTGCCACCACATCCAGCTAATTTTGTTTGTTGTATTATTAGTAGAGACAGGGTTTTGCTATGTTGGCCAGGCTGGTCTCAAATCCCTGACCTTAGGTGATCCACCTGCCTTGGCCTCCCAAAGTGCTAGGATTATATGTGTGAGACACCACACCCGCTGTAATTTGAAATCTTAAAGTCATGTTAAATTAAGTAATACATAATTAGGAAATTTCTGAGTCATTTGTAGGTAACATTAATTGCTGAGCATAGGTTTTCAAGTATATATAATTTGGCATATTATTATATGGTATGGAAAAGCTAAATATATTTGGGTCTGTAAGCCTAAAAATTGTTTTATAGAAACATGCTTTTAAAAAAAAATGTATATTCACAATATGTTAATAAAACAGTTTGAAATTACCTACTTCCCTGATTTTCACTAAAACTTAAGGTTGCTGAGAGTTTAAAAATTCCAATCAATATATGATAAGTGGAACTAGAAATAAAAAAGGAAATAATTCCGTGTGTAAGAAAAGTAAGACTTGGTTTTGGTAAGTAAAGCTAAAAGGTATGAAGAATGCATTTTGACTAAGAAAAAAAGAAATTTTTTCTCTAAAGTAAAATGACAATTAAAATTTAATGAAAAGAGAAATGAGTATATGACAAATAATTCAAAAAACATAATGTCAAAGGTTTGTAGAAGATGAATCCTTTGAAAATAACTTTATGTGAAAAGAAACTGGTTAAAATGAGAAGAAATTATATTTTTTCTAAAATTTTGACATTTAACATAAAAAATACACTAATGCAAGACTAGAATTGGATCTTTTATGAGAAAATGACAAGGTTTCCTTGGAGTATTGATAGTGTCTCAACAGGACACTCTTGAGTGTACTCAAGGGTACAAATACTCTTCAACATATGATGAGGACACATACCAACAATCCCATCATAAGTCAAAATTATTGTAAGTCAAAAATATATTTAATGCAGATAACCTACCAAACACCATAACTTAGCTGAGCCTATCTTAAGCATACTGAGAACACTCACATTAGCTTACAGCTGGGTAAAACCATTTGGCAACATGAGTATTTTACACTGATCGCATGGCTAACTCAGAACTATGGCTCCCTGCCAATGCTTGACATCATGAGAGGGTATCATAAAACAGTCTACTGCATGCATATCACTTTTGCAGCATCATAAAGTCAAAAAAATTGTATGTCAAACCATCATGATTTGGTTACTGCCTATAGCAAAAGGGTTTTCTTTTACCTTTACCTTCCTAGTGCTATACTTTTAGGTAATTGGCCTATGAAACCAAGATTCTGTGTTCTGTGAATATTATTTCTTTTGCTTAATGTTTTGTTGTATGAGGTCCTTGCTTGCCTAAGAAAAGTGAGTCTTCTCAAAATTAAAAGAGTTAAGGTTTTTCTACAACTATGTAACATTTCTATATTTGTATTTAAAATATTTGTCATTTTGGTATTATTTCAAAGTGATTTTGCACCCTATTTAATCAAGTTTTTAAAATCTTTTGACATTTTTGACAAACTTCACAAAATAAAATTTTGAATTAAGTCTTTTTGACTCCAAATTAACTTTGGGAAATTTCATGAAGGCCCCTGAAAATCCAAAAGACACATATTAAACCAATTAGGCTTATTTGAAATGTTAAATTACATAGAAAGCATTGTCAAAATAGGAAATGATGTTTAGGCTTCTTTGAGTTATATTTACGAGATTGAGTTAACATATTTATATTAACATATAGGTATGTTAATATGTCTTCAAAAAATTATATGCAATTCCAAGAATTCTGATATATCATCAGTCATTATTATTATATGTTATATCAAGTTGTTGTATGTCATAGAAATAACCAAATTACTTGTTAACTGCATCAATATTATAATAAATTCTCTTCAGATTTTGACCATGGCCATTCTAAGTCTTTGTCATCTACAGAGCTATTGTTTTGATACTTCTCTAAAAGTAATTGCAATCAGTTACAACCTAAAATTGCATTTTCTTCAAAGATAGTTTGTCTATTAGAAAAGACAACTGTAAAAAGACTGCCTCCAATCTTTCCAGAAGAACTCATAACAGGTCTTGTTAACCAATCCTTGTACCACCAAGCTGAGAGGGACTGATTCCTGGACACATGTATTCCATCACTAACACCTTATTAGAACAACACTCTTGTCCATGAATTTATACTAGTAATTTCCAGGAATCGACTCAGACAGCTGAGCTGGACTGCTTCCCCAAGATGACTGGACTGGTCCTGTACCTTTTTCCCTCACTGTTAGTATTTTACTTTGCTCTCCTTCTCTGCTTCTTGGAAAATAATTCCTTTATCCTCATTTCCAAGTCCATTGCCAAAGGAGGAAACCTTACTAATTATTGGAACCATCATCATAAACCCTGACTGTCCGTGATGCTGGTGACCCTTTACTTGATGCTATAATGAGCCTCACTGGTTTTTCAACACCAAATAACTGGTCCAATTGCATACTGGAACTTTTTATAGAGTTACACTTTCCTATTACCCTTCAGTTCTTATACTTTTTTAACTTGTTTAAACCAGTGGCCTTCTAGGTAGGCCTCTGAGATCTGCAAAAGAGCAAAATTTACAAACCACTTCCCAGAAATCCCTAATTTTACAAATGAAGTACGTTTTAGAAAAAAAAGAAGTATTAACTATATGCAATAACAAAACTGAACTATGGCTTAAGTCAACTGTTTGTAGAAACATTACTTGAAAAGAATCATATGCAGCCCTCCTGGTTTTGTTTATATTTCTGAATGAGGAAACTCAATTCGGGGCAGTAATTGTTTAGATTCATGGATAATGGGAGGCCAATGTGGACTAGAATATTTGACCCCTTTTTTGTCAGTACATAAGAGATCCAAAACAGATCACTGGGGTAACCATGGACCCGCTCCCTCTCAACACATCAAAGGGTCACACTGGAGCTACCTAGCAGACCATGGGACTCAGGATTTTTTTCCTTTGTTAGAGTTTTTGTATCATATTTTGATGTTTCTGCAAATAAAGTGATGATTATAAATCGACTTTTTAGGAATTTTTATAGACTCCACTGCTAAGCCTGGCTCCACGCAGCATCACTTACTTAATTCCCTTGCTAGAATGGTTTTAGACAATATAATATCTCTTGATTATTTACTGGCTGAACAAGGTAAAGTCTGTGCTATTGCTAATACCACATTCTGAACCTAGATATACTCTTCTGGGGAAGTTGAGACTCAGTTATACAAAATAAGAGAACAAGCCATATGACTACAAGTCTTGCCCAGTGTCCCATGGTCATTTAATTCGTTTAGCTGGTTGCCTTTTCCTAGGCTCCTGGCTCAAAACCATTATGCAAACTCACATTATAATATTACTATCAATTTTGCTATTACCATTTTGAAGCTTTGTACCTATGGCATGGCAAATTTCTGCAAAAGTATAACTTCTGAGATCTGTGATAGACAAAACTACTCATAGTGACCTAGAATTAAAAAGCAAACAAACAAAAAACTCCTGAAAAGAAACTTGCTTTTCTTTGCTATGTTTCTGATTAGAGCAAAGAGGGGAATATATATCTTTTATGAGAACTATTCAGTGCAAATGTGTGCATGCACTGTGATAGATTTCTCACTTTTTATCTCCAACTGATGATGATTTAGTTTAAAGCCTACATCTCATTAGTAGCTGCCAAAAGCAAACTCAAAACATCTCTGGAAGAATACTCCTTAAACACGGATCTCAAATAATTTCCATTAAGATGTTCACAAATGAAAGACTAAGAAAAACATGAAGGAGAGTTATAAAAAACAACAAACTATAAAATCAGATCCACTGTGATACACTGATAATAAACAAACATAAAAATGCCTTATATGTTTAAAGAAATAACAAGAGATTGAAAATCATAATAAAGAAAAGGGACATTCCAAACTGACATGGAAGATGTAAGAAAGAATCAAATACATCTACTGGAAATGAAAAATATAAGAGTAAAAATTTGATAAATAGATATGAGGCATATTAAATACACTGATGAAAACAATGAACGATAGCATGAAGCTACAGTAAACTATCTAGAATGTAGCACAGAGTCCAAAATCACCATTAAAAAAAATCTTGAATGAAGGAGATTTTAAGCGACATGGAGGATCCAATGGGAATATCTTATGTACATATAATTAGAGTGCCTTAGGAGAAAAATACTGAGAACAGTGGCAGGGCAATGTTCAACAAGACAATAAATTTTTCATAAGTAAAAAAATCATTATCAGATTCATGAATTCCAGGCAAAGTAAATTAAAATGAAATCTGTACCTAATACAATACAGGAAAATTGTAGCACACAAAAGACAAAAATACACTAAAAGCGACTCAGGAGAAGAATGAATTTCCCACGAAAGTGGTTAGACTGACATCTGATTACTGAGAAGAAATAGGAAAGTAGAATCACTAGAATAGAATCTTCAATGTATTGATAGAATATAACAGAAAAATATGTATTTTTTATACAATTGGCTGGCTCAAAAATAAAACCAAGAAAGGGAAGAGTTAAGAGAGGCCCAAGTGGAAGGATGGCTTCAGGACAGGAATTCATTTGAGGCTGCCATGAGCTACAATTGCACCACTGCAGTCTAGCCTGGGTGATAGAGGAGATTGTTTAAAAAAAGAAAAATAGTATAGATGGGATAAATTGCAGAGCAGAAATCAACAGAAATTTAAAATCAACTCTAATACTAGTAAATATAATCAATGTAACTTAATTAACTAATACGTTAAAAACATTTTAGGACAGAGTTTTAAAATTTTAGCTGTTTGTTAGAAGCAAACCTAAAATGTAAGGACATTACAAGTTTGTTCTCTTTTTTGTAAAATGATGTTAAACCCATACCAGGCAATATTAACTAAAAGAAAGCTAGCATAGTATGTTAATTTATCAAGGACACAATAAACCCCAAACAAAAAACTAAAAGTTCAACAGCAAACAAAAATTTTGGTTAGCTCAAATAACTACATGCGAACACAGGGTCAGCTGATTAGTTCTGCTGATCTCTGCTAAGCTTTTTGTTTGTTTGTTTCCTTTGGGAGTTGTGCAGTCTTGGCTGAACTCAGCTGTCACAACTTGGCTGTGGTCTAAACATCTCTCATCTCCCTTGTGAGCCCATCAATTCAGGTTCAACTGTGTGAATCCTCATCAAACTTCAGCTTGCAGTATCTCTACTAAAATCTCATTGGCCAAAGCATATTCCATGGAGGAGGTAGTATAGACTGACCATATTGGGAAGATGGTGCATAAGAAAGTGTCTGGATACTTGATCCAATCACTGAGAAAGGAGTGAAGAATAGAAATTATAACACAAGCTAGCATAAAGCATTATATTAATACCTATTAAATGTAGCTTTATGGCAAAGGCAGTAACAGACTACTACTGATCTATAAGATGTTTAATTCTCAGGGAAAATAGAATGATTCCAAAATAATTTTCAATAAATAATATGCATGTTTATAATATGAAAAGTAAGTGTGACTAATACAGATGATAAAATAAATCCAAAAGTTTGTTTAATTTATCTGTCTCAATAACCAAGATTAATCAAAGAGAAACATCAGCAAGAGCTAGATCAGTACTGTTAAAAAGAGTTATGAGAGCCACAGAAGTGATTTTCAAGTTTCTAGTAAGCACAGTAAAGAAAGTAATAAAAATGGTGAATAATACCTTTAACATATTAAAATATTTTAATAACATATTTTATTTAACATAATATGTCCAGAACATTATTTCCACAAGTAATCAGTATAAAATGTCATTTCGTTTTTTTCCACTTTTGCTTTACACTGCATTTATTTTTACGGGAATAAAGGAATAACTAATTGGTTAAGGGAAGGTAAGTAATTAAGAGATTGGCATGTTATCTAAAGCTTTTCAATAAAGGTAATGGAAATTGGGGCAAAGGGAAATATTTTTAGCTAAATGCTGAAGTTTTTATTGACTAAGTGAAGTTCACTGGGTGACAGGATACGGGGCTCAAAGGAGCAAAAGATTTGTTTCTTATATTTTAATAAGTTGAGAAGCTGCAGGAAATTCTACAGGCAAAGATACGAAAGCAAAAAGAATACTAACCTGTCATCATGATTCTGTAAAAATTGGAATATGGGAGGACAGACCCCACCCGGGGCAATCAAAGGTGCAGTATGTCGCAAGAGAATAGCCAAATCACAGCAAGGGTAGAATATGGGAGAAATTTTAAAAGAATTTGAGAATATGATGGAAGTGGTCAATCACTAAGTAAGCATTTTAAAAGACTAAGTGGAACAGAGAGAATGACAGAGAGGAGAGGAGAAAGGAATGAAGGACGAGAAAGACAGGAAGTTGGGGAATTTGTTCAATTGAGGTGGTAAAACAGCAAGAGAAAGAATGTATAGGAAAAAAATAGACAACAAGATAAGAACAAAAGCTTAGGCTTTGTGCCTTTCCCCATGCTTCTCTCTGTTTTGTATGTTTGCTACCTTCCCTATTTTGAATCTTTATTATAATCTAAACAGATTTCTTTATTATTCCTACAGTACAGTCATTATAGTAATTTCTATTCAGGTTTCTCTTCCTCTAAGAGAAGGTAAGTTCCTTGAAAACAGCGATTAGGTTTTATCAGCTTTTAATGTCTCAGCTTCTATAGAATGTCTGAGATATAGCAAGTGTTCAGTGCTTGTTTTAGGAATGAATTATCCCTTGAATAGGTGCATTTGTGTATAGAATAGGATCCACAGTTCTAAGAGTTGCAAGTATAAACTGAGCATAGCTTCAGTTCCCTTCTCTCTGAAGTGAAAGTGTTTGTCCAGAATGACCTCTATGATTCTCTTCAGCTAGAGATTTTATGGCTTCTAAATGACTAATCCTTTCATTTGTTCAAATGTTTCACCAGTGGCTTCAAGTTTTTACTTTCTGTACTAAGATCCCCAAGCTGGTTTTGAGAGTTTTTGACACTGACCTCTATTTTGGAAGCCTTCCACATAGAGTACCATATCACCCACTTCTCTTTTAAACTTTTAGAAAGGCAGAGTTAACTTTTATATCATCTATCTTGCAGGAAAAATACGCTATGAATGATCTTGCTCTAAATATCATGTAAATGTTGTGTTTCTTAAAACTTAATATCTTATTTAATATTAGATTTTAAAGTATTTAAGTCAGTGCCCTAAACGGCTTAGCACTTTTGTATTTTATAAGCAATAAGGCACTACAAAAACTTCAAATAAATAATATCTATAATAAACTATCTCTAGAAAATGGATTCCAGAAAAATCCAAAACTACTCACCATTTTGGAAAATCAGTTAAATAGTGTATTTAGGGTTTGTAAGTGCAATAATTACATATATGTTATAGCATTATATACAAAAATTATTATAAACACATTCTCCAGAAGATAAAATTTAGAGTCAATATAAACAAACTTCTTCCTAACAACATTTTCCTTTTTTTGATTTCGTTTTTCTTTGCTGATTCTTCAAATCCTGTTTCTCTTAATCCTTGAAAGTTTGAACTAAGGAGTCATCACAAAGAACATTTAATTACACTTGAAATGTTTGCCTCACATATTTGATATGAAGTTTGGAGTCTATAAAAACACTGCTTCTGAACTGTTTAGCACAAGCAGATGTCCAAATATTTTGTCAGCAAAATGGAATTGTTCACTGATGACAATTGGAATAAAAAGAACTTTAAGAATATAGAATCCTGTGCTACTTATGAAGGAAATCATAATTTCAACTAATGTTCAACTGTTCTAATTAACTGTCTTGTTCACACAGAATGGATACCCTCAACACAAAGGTCAATGAAATGAAGGCTGTCTCTTTTTTCTATCACCCAAGACATGATTCAGCTGGTTGAAAAGTTTTTTTTATCACTATATTGTCCTATCCTTACCTGTTAATTTGCTCTGAGATACAGTATTTGGAAATAAAGAATTCTTGGTAAATGGCGTGGTAATGGCAAAAGTTCTTAAAGTATTGTCCAGGGATCCCTAGAATATGTAGACGGTTCCTGAGTTCAGAAAGTTTAAGAGGTCCTAGAATGGACTATTTCCTGTCAGTTAAGTCTCTGTGTCAATTAATATGTGTCAAGTTTTTACATATTAATTTGTCCAGTCAATTCTGGAGAGGAGGAATTACGTGGATTATGGGGCCACAAATAATTTTCTTTTGTATCTTGTCAAGTCTCAGAATTCTACCATGCTCTCTGATTCATACCATTTTTGTCCAACTAACAGTGATTTTACACCATTGTTCTTGTTGAATTTGTAATTTTTAGGTAGAACTGCAGTAATGAAGGGGGACATAAAGTCTCCAACAGGAAAATTTGGGCAAGTTTTCTAACACCAAGGAGCAATTGGAACAAACAAATCACATGTAATGATATAAATTATAGAAAGCATAAAACAGAAGAGCAGTAAATTCAGTTGCTTTTTAGAATTGAATAATACAATAGGTGGTCTTTGGCATGCCATGCCAAAATTTTAGTTATCACTTAAATGAGCTATGTTCACTAAATTTTCATTTATAGGTCGATATGGTTTGGCTCTGTGTCCCCACCCAAAGCTCATGTTGAATCATGATCCACACTATTGGATGTGGGTCCTGGTGGGAAGTGACTGGATCATGAGGGTTGTTTCTAATGGTTTAGCACCATCTTCCTAGTGCTGTTTTGTGATAGAATTCTCATAAGATCTGGATCTTTGAAAGTGTGCAGCACCTCCACCTTCATACACACACTCTCCTGCAGCCATGTGAATATGTACCTGCTTCCCCTTCACCTTCCACCACGATTGTGAGTTTCCTGAGCCTAACTGAGAAGTAGAAGCCTATACAGTCCACAGAACTGTGATCCAATTATACTTCTTTTCTTTTTAAATTACCCAGTCTCAGGTATGTCTTTATAGGAGTGTGAGAAACAAACTAACAGGTATATTTGTTTCCTAGGAGTATTGTAACAAATTACTATAAACTTGATGGCTTAAAACAACAGAAATTTATTTTCTCACAGTTTGGGAGGTCAAAAGCCTGAAATGCAGGTGTTGGCAGGGCCATGCTACCTTCAAAGACTTTAGGAGATAATCTGTTCTTGCCTCTTCCAGCTTTTGGTGGCTCTAGGCATTCCTTGGTTTGTGGTCACATCACTCCAATCTCTACTCCCAGGTCATATGATCCTCCTTTTCTTTCTCTCTCTCTCTTATAAGGATACATGTGATTGAGAGTTAATTATATCTTTTACCATATAAGGTAATATTCACAGGTTCCAGGAATTAGGACTTAAACATAGCCTTTTGGCTTTGCAGGTGCTCTCTGGTGAGCAGGCCTATGCAAACCTACCCCTAAAGACTGAGGAAGCTGAGAGGCTGAAAAAACAGTCTGACAAATCCAATTTCCAAGAAAGAAACATTTAATAGGGACTTATGAACAGAAGCCATGTCCCTGTCAGTCACAAGACAAGATGGTGACAAGACAAGATCCCTGTGTTATTACCATCCAGACCCAGGGCTTATATACCATAAGGAAAGAATGAGTCAGGTAATCGAAGTCAGCCCCTCAGAGAAAAGCAAGAATGCTAGGTGAATGTGCCTAAGGACAGGTTTTATAGTTAAGGTTGTTTTGACATAAGAACAGGATTTACAGGTAACTGTAGATAAAGTAGAAATCTTTTTTTTAAATCGCATTTTAGGTTTTGGGGTACATGTGAAGAACATGCAAGATTGTTGCATAGGTACACACATGGCAGTGTGATTTGCTGCCTTCCTCCCCATCACCTGTATCTGGCATTTGTCCCCATGCTGTCTCTCCCCAACTCCCCCCCCCACTGTCCCTCCCCTATTTCCCCCAGACAGACCCCAGTGTGTGATGCTCCCCTCCCTGTGTCCATGTGTTCTCACTGTTCAACACCCACCTATGAGCGAGAACATGCGGTGTTTGATTTTGTGTTCTTGTGTCAGTTTGCTGAGAATGATGGTTTCAAGGTTCATCCACATCCCTACAAAGGACACGAACTCATCTTTTTTATGGCCGCATAGTATTCCATGGTGTATATGTGCCACAATTTCCCTGTCCCATTAATCATCAATGG
>CAUYQU010027149.1:0-19989 GCA_963574635.1 Cheracebus regulus | reverse complement strand
TGGTTCCTTCCTGTCATTGTAATTTTATCCACCTGTCGTCTCTGTAATTACCTACTTTCAATTTAGGTCTCTGAGTGCACGTCCAACTCGTTGATTCCCAACGCCGAAATCTGAGTAACCCACTGCGCCGGCTAAAACCGCGGCATTAAGATTCGTGGTGCTTTTCTGCTCGGGGGATCTCCGGTCTGGCTCCCCTCTTGACTCGCCTTCCTGGAGATCCAAACGTCGATCAAAAGGGAAGCTAGTCCCGTTTACTCTGCACTGAGAACCGCCGCGCCGAAGCATCGGCAAAACTGCCAAGCCGACCACAAGAGTCGTGCTGGCAACTCGTGGGGCGCCTCTGCTGGGAATCCTAGTCCGTAAGCAACAAAAATTTTTCTGAAATTGTGGCATCCTCTCGTTCTGTGCCTTTCTCTGGGACCTACAATCCTGAGCTGCTAATAGTCGGCCATTTGGATCTCTCTGTTTGTATCTCTTTAAAGTGTTAAAATACATGATTTTGGTAATTTTTCTATTTTATTTTCCAGTTGTTGAAGTAGATGAAAGGGCCCTCTGCTATGAAATACATTCGTCTTAGAATTATACATTCTATTCATTGAATTTTAATTTTAATTATTTTAATCTTCTTGAGTTTCTTTTCCTACAGGAAGTTTTTGCTGGTTCTTGTTCAAGGGGCTTTTCCTGCTCTCTTAGTGTGTTTATTTTACCGAGAGCTGCTTATCTTCCTTGGAAAGTCATTTATGGGAAGTGTTTGGTGACTAAGATGAAGGATGACCTCAGAGGTCCTCAGGGAAGGAGGATCATCAGAGAGGGTTTGCATTTGCCTCTCTTAGGTACCTCAGGGAACTACCTGTCCAGGCTAATTTTAAAGTAAAAATCACACCTTGAGGCTTTCTGTGGGAGTTCACAGGTGATAGAAATTTGGCTGCACATCTGTAAGAGAGCTGGCTGTGATTCTAACCTTTCAGGTTTTTTTTTTTTTTTGCCTCGTTAGGTGCCAAGGAATCCTCCCCTGCATTCAGCTGGGGATGGTGGGATAGAAAGGGTTTATTTTTGGTCCAGACATTGAAAGTGTAGTCCTTTGGAGTGGAATCTCCCCTCTTTGATGGAACCTGGATGTTGACCTTTCCTGGAAGCTCTACAAAGCAGCCACAAGCAGAGCTCAAGGTGTCCTTGCCTAGAGGATGGTCTCCTACCAAATTTGTTTCAGTGCTCCACTTACCTTTCTTGTTTCCTCTTTTCAGTTTGATATTGACTAGGTAATTCCTTACGGTCTTGTTAGCTTTTTGATGCTTTTGAGAAGATTAAAAAATATTTTAACCAGCATTTTCAGTTGTTTTCAGCCGTAGAGTTGGTTCAAATAAACCAGCATATCCTATATTAGAAAATAATGTATTACTTTGTAATCTTATTTTTAGCGCAGTCATTTACATACTCCTTGTAAAAAATTGAATAGCTTAAAAATGTAAACATGAAAGGCTTCTCATTACTCCACTCTATCTCCTAGTCTGGTTTCTCAGAGGCAACTATTCTTAATAATTTTTGTATTGAATTATTTATTGAGCTCATCAGAGTAAATCTTATGTGAAACCTGGATGTATTTGCTGTATACATGTGTGACAAAGATGGAAAAATTCGGGTTTAGCAAGTGCCAACTGAAGAATGTGTGTATGCAGACTAGGGACTTAAATATTTTCTTTTTATGTAGAGTGAGTATTCTATATTATATCTAAAGATACGACAATGAGTGCATGTCTGAAAAGCTCTTAGAAAATGATACTTGTAAGGTGGTATTTTATTTTATGTCTTGTATACAAGGCAAAGTTAGAGTTATTTGGGGGAAGGAATACTTCTGGCTTGCGTGTGAGAATGATTTGTGCAATCACAAAGTAGAAGGAAGTTATTACCCCTTAGTAGTTAGTTTCACAGGCTTCAAGAATAGTTTTGAGAATTTTTTTTCCCACTTTAGCAGCAAACACATTTAGAATATGAAAACACTCATCAAGTTTGAAAGGAAACTCCCATAGCCTGTCAGTATCGAAACCATGTTTTAATTGGTACACATTTGGGATCTGTGTAATAGAGATTCTTGACCCTGGACGTGTGGGCCTTCAGATTTTCTGTTTGTGTTAATATTTTTGGGGATAGAGTTCATAGCCATCATCAGATTCCTGGTAGGACTTGGATCACAAAGATTAAAGATCACTGGTGTGGGATGAGCACGTTTCAGAATGCAATGGACCGAAATACACTCAACCATAGTTACCATCATTAAAAGTAAAATGGCAACTCATTCCTGAGGGCAAACTTTTCCTATCAAATGATTTCTTACAAGATCTGTTTCCTCATTAACACTGCAGAAGCACTTAGCATTTGGCTGCTCTTCATACAAAATGTCCTTTGAGAGGGATGGGGGCTTGAAATAAGGCAAAAATAATTGTAGGATCATTGCTGGAAGAGTTTCAGGTTGGGCAGAGAAGGAAAAGTGAGGAAAATTAACGTATCATAAAATGCCTCTAATGCAATTTAATTTGAAAAACTGCACAGTCTTTTAATTTATTTGGATTTAAAATGTTTTAGTTCTCTAATTTTTAAAAGGATCATATTTATCCCGTGAGGTGGTAGGAAGGAAAAGTAGACTTTTAAAAATTGTTCTGTGATTGAGAGAAAGGCTTGTTAGAAAGTATTGGTTCAAATAAACTAGCCTATCCTATATTAGATCCTATATTCTTAGAGTGGTGATCTGCATCTTAATATGAGTACCAAAAAGTCAATTTGGTTGACTTTAAAGAAAAATTAGTGCAAAATGACTAGAAAAAAGAGTCTCTTGTAATTTCACTGGCAGTTCATAAATCCCCCCTTTATTTTATTTTAAAATGGCATCTTCTTGCTTTTAATAAGCTATCTAAAATGTCCTGAATGTAAGGTTGCTCTAATAACATTATGATCTGACTGTATCTGTGTCTGTTTTTATTTCTTTAAACTGCTATTATAAACCTAAGTTAAACAACTTTGCCTAATTCTATGTTCTGCATAACTATGTTGTTGATGCTTATTTTTATTATAAACAATCCACCCAAGTTTGCAGCAGTGGCTTTGAAAAATTCCTAATTAAAATAAATTTCAAGGGTAAGCTATTTTATTGATGTCTGAAAACAATTACCAGTACTCCTGGCTTTTAAAATAATAACAGTGTGGGAAGCAGATTTCAAAACCAGGAAAGCAGAAATTTGTGTTGATGAAAGCCAAAAATTAGTCTTGCAATGCTTTGGAATATGCCTGGTGATTAATTATAGGTGATGTGCATCTTATGAAACCTCAAAGATTTTGGTGGGAGATGGAGACAAAGGGGTCTTATGCATTTCTGACATACTCCCTTCACTCCTAGAGGGAATTACAATTTAATAAAAAGCAATAACAGGAGGATGTAATGTGAGAATACTAATTAATAACTTTAGCTCTACCAGACTGAGATTCTGTAAAAAATGGTAGGTTGTCAGTTGCCAAACCATGAAATATCGCAGGGAGGGAGAAGGCAGCATACTTCTTCACAATATGGCTTGTTATGTTAAAACTGTTAGTGGTAGGAAATTTTGTACTCGTTAATCATTTGCGTATCTACATCGCTGTTTGTAATTACAATTAAACAGATGGTTCTGAAAAAGATAGTGTGTTCTTAGCAATTAAAACCATGGCAAACAGCTTTTCCTCCTCCCCAGTATACAATTACACTGAATAGAATCACATAACCCAGTGAGTTCTTCAGAAGAAGGGTTCTGTGTGGATTCCAGTAGATTAGTATTCTGTTCCCCAGCCCTGTCATCTTGACCTCTTGCTCAAGTAAAAGCTTTGCAGCTGACTGAGGACTTCCCAAACATGGATCTTACGGAGTAGTTATCCCTTCTCTGTTTTCTCCCCATATCCTATTCTTACTTACCATGTTGGGATTAATAGAACATGTTTTAGAATGAATCTTCGGAACAGTCTAACAACCAATGGGTATGTTGAATCTAACACAGCTTGCTAAATTCTAGGAGCTTAGCTAGTGCATGAAATTTCTCAAGGGGACAAGAAAATTGGTCTTTTTTTCTTATTCAGAAAACTAATGTTGACATGTTTATGAAAAAAACCATTTCAGGGTTTAATCAAAACAATATAGAATTTACTTTGGTTCTAGGGATTCCAAAGTCTCACCGTACTGACTGATCCCCTCATCCCTGTTACAACAAATTGAGGAGATTTTTTCAACAAGGATTCAGCATCCCAAGAAATATTTCACCAGTTGACATGTGGCTTTGTGGCCAGTGATCCCTCTCTTGAACCAGACCTTAGCAGCATAAATGGCTCTCCCCCAAAGCAGGGGGTTGGAGCTGGCTGTGATCCGTTCGCAGATGAAACCTTGGAAATGTGTTTTGTTTGCCATGAGCATAAATAGTCCCAAGTATACTTTCAGTGATTTTAGGTACAGGCTTTTGTGCCCACAAGTAAGCAGTTATTTGCTGGTGCAATTAACCATCTGCACCTTATTATGAGGGTGCAGCTGGCTAATTATGCTCGGCTCCATAGGGCAGGTTCAACTTCTCATCTGCATAGGAACTGTATTTGCAGCAAAAGGACACTGACCTTTAAAAATGAGTCCTTAAATTTAACCAGTTCATTTTGAGGTCACCACTCATGGGTTTTTATTTTGTTTTGTGTGCAGAAGTGAAATTCTTATATGGGTAGTGTATTTCTACTTGGGCAAAATAATTAATACAGGACTGTAGGACAGACATCATGAATCAGGGACAAGTGAGATCTTTACTTAGTTCAAATAACTTTGGCTCCTCATTGTGGAGAATGGTTCATCAATATAGATGTACCTGTATGTATGAACTTGTCTGAATGACAACTTGGGGCATCACTGAGACTTAAAATGGGAGTAAATTTGTGCATAAGTCAGTTCAAAATCACTTTCGGCAATAGTTGTACATTGTTCTTGTGATTTGTTGGATGGATTATTTGAGAGAAGAATAGCAGAATACTGGTTTTAATTGCATTTCCCAGGTTTTTGATGAGTTTGGGCATGTTTTATATATTTATTGGCCCTTTAGATATTCGCTAGTAAAGAGCCTATTCTTTTGCCTTTTTTCCCCTATTGGATTGTCTGTTTTTTTTTTTTTTTTTTAAATATTGTTTTGTAGGAGTTCTTTAAATATTTCGGTACAGGAGTTTTGTTGGTTATGTGTCATAAGTACCTTTTCCCATTTTGAGACTTGTCTCTTCATTTTTTATATGGTGTCTCAAACTCCTGGGCTCAAGTGATCCTCCTGCCTCAGCCTCCCAAAGTGCTGGGTCACAGGCATGAGCCACTGCACCTGGCTAGTTTTTTTTTTTTTAAATGACATTAAGATTGGTTACAGGATTTACATGTTGTCAGACAGCATGATTGATTATAATGTTCCCCATCAAGATATCACTGCACAGTTTTAGCATAAGGGCTTAAATCTTTTCAGTAGGAGTGGCAGTGTGATGACTTTCAAATAGTACTATCATTTGTTGTACATTCGTTCATCAGCTAGAATTTTTCTGTAAAGAACTTTTTCTCAATTACTGTTTTGCTACCATGAATTACATTTTATACAAGAAAGGCATGAATTCTTGGCTCTTCCTCCCTTTCTCCCTTCCTCCCTCCCTTTTTCCTTCCTTCCTCCCTTCTTCCCTTCCTTCTTTCCTTCTCCAGAATAATGAATTGATGCTCTAGTGATGTCTAAAGGTAACTAATTAGTTTTATCCTGTCTTTGGCCAATGGGAGAACCCTGCAAGTTGGACTCTGTCCCATTTGATTGATGGATGGCTGGATGGATGGATGGATTGCATAGTCTCTGATAGTTTCCTTGCTTTCAGGCATGACCAGTTATTTCAGGCTCATCTGGTCTATTTCCTGCCCCAGACTTGGCTTTATAATAAGTGTTGCTGTTTGATAGAGCAGGTCTTTCCATTATCTTATCCTGGATCTCTGCCAAGGAGACAGAGCCTGAGTCTAGGACTTGAGTGTTGGTAGTTTATTTTTGCTAAGTGATTGCGAGGGAGGAGTGAGGGACTGAAAGAGTGAGGCAGGGAAGGAAATAAAAGCAGTTTAAAGCTGTGTTCTTAAATTGGCTATCACTGTGGACAACTGAGGTTTTGTCCCATTGGGACCCTCTGAAGAGCCTTATAGGATGTACCTCAAAATTGTCTGCCCAAAGAATAGAAGAATGTAGCTTTTATAAACTAACTTCTGTCTGTCTCCTACTGCTCAAGGAATACGTCCTTCACACTTCCAGGCTGCATATGTGTGAGCACTGGGAGGTTCCTATCAGATAAACCAAGGACAGAAAAAGTGAAATAGTGCGGTGCAGCTGAGGGGGTGCTTCCACCTTACACTGTGGGAAGATATTGGTGGGCCTAGAGGATGTGAGGCTGGGTACAAAAATCCTCCAATAATTTAATTTGTTGTTCTTCAGTATAATCTTCATTATTCTTTGCTCTTTTAATTCTCATAAATATCTTTGACTCAGCATGTCAAGTCCCATCAAAAATTCAGTGTTTTCGAGGACTAAATTTTTTCAAGTTTTGATTCATTTCCAGTTCAATCTGGAAAAAAGATATCTTTACAACAGTGAATTTTCTAACCCATGAGTGTGGAATATCTATTTATTACTTAGGTCATCTTTAATCTTTCTTAATAATGTATTATCATTGTATCTGCAGTATAGCCCTAGGAATTTGAACTTTTTATGGTATTGTAATTAACAGGTTGATTTTTTAACTTATCTTGAGCATATAGAAATGCAATTTTTGGATGTATCTATTTTGTATTTAGCAGTATTGCTAAATGTATTGATTCTAATAATTTATGTTAGCTTTCGGATTTTCTAAAAAAGTTATATATTCATATTATCTGCTAACAATTGGGTTTTGTTTTGTCCTTTCCAGTTTTTCTTTTTTGTCTTCCAGCTTTAGATAGGACCTTAAATTTCTGTTGATAGGAATGGTGATGATGGGTATCAATAGATAAGGATCTTGTTCTTGGTATCAAGTGAAAATTTTCAATGTTGACTGATTAAGCATTATCTCAGCTGTAGATTTTTATACATTTGTAGATATGCATTATTGGGTTGAGGAAGTTACTTGTTTTTTTAGTTTGCTAATAACTTTCAAAAATCATGAATGCCTTTGAATTTTATCATATTCTTTTTCTGCATCTATTGAGACTATTATATAATTTTTGTTGATTGTTGAACTACATTAATTGCTTTGCTAATGTTAATATAACTTTACATTCTTGGTTAAATTCAACATATTGCAATATATTATTGCTGGATTAGTTATCTTTTTACTATTCAGTTTTTCCCTCTTCTAGTTTGGGCATTGTCACTCTCATTCCATTAATTCAGTACTTCCTTAGGAATCCAATATGTATGTATACTTAACTCAGTTAATGAAACTGTTCTATTTTCCCCGGACATTAGAGAGCTCTCAGAACTCTTTAACTCCATATACCCTCATCCTGACTTAAATGTTGATATTGTTTACTTTAAAATCTATTTAAATTCTATTTTAACTGTTAATATTATTTTTAAAATTCATGACAGCACTCATGTTCATTTTAAATCACTTCACTGTTGACCATGTTCCCCCCTTGCCCCCACCCATTTCTTCTAGCATCTTAAATTTTTCCACTTGGGATCACTTTTGTTTTGCCCAAATTGCATCCTTTAGATTTTTCTTTATTGAGAGTCTGCTAAGGTGAATCCACCAGGTTTGTTTATCTTAAATTGTCTTGTATTTGCCCTTATGTAGGAAAAGATATTCAGGAAAACATATTTGTCCTGGTTTTGGAGTTAAGAGATGACAGTTTTTCCTTTCAGCACATGTGAATGCACCATCCTACCATCTTCTGGCTTCTCATCTATTGAGAAGTTACCTTTCAGTCTAACCATGGCTCAGTTAGAGACTGTGTTTTTTACTGCCTCTTTTAGTAATTTTCTCTTTGTTTTTGATTTTCTTCACTATCACTAGGATGAGTCTAGATATGACTTTTTTTTCCCCATTAATCTAGTTTGAGACTTTTGGGGCTTCTTGAATCTTCATATTGAATCTTCAAGTGTTTTCAACACTTTGGTAAATTCTTAGCCATTATTTGTTAGATGTTGCCTCTGACTCCTTATCTCTCTTACTTTACCCAAGCCTTGGGTGATGTCAGACCTCTGTCCTCCAGGTCTCTTGTTTATTTTTTATCTTTTTGTCTTTCCATGTACTGTCCTACATAGTTCTTCCATTTTCTAGTTTAGTAATTTTTCGCTTCAGCCTTTAAAATACACTCTTTATTTGCATGGAATATCTAAATGCTGTTACTATATCTTTCATTGCTAGATATTCTGTTTGAATCTTTTTCAAATTTTCTATACAGCTTACCCCTATAACATTTTATTTAATTTCATACCTAAAGAAAACTTGAAATAATAGTACAGTGAAAACCCATATACCCTTTAATTAGAGTCACTCCTTGTTAACATTCTGCCACATTTGCTCTTATTTCTCTTTTTCTCTCTCTTTCTTGAATCATTTGAAAGTAAGTTTATGACTTACATAAGGGAGATATCATGACACTTATCCCTTATATACTTTAGTTGGTATCTCCTAAGACTGAGAACATTCTCTTACATAACCACAATACTGTTATCACAGCCCATAAACTGAAACAGTATTGTCTAATTTACAATCCATATTCATATTTTTCTAATATTTCAATAATGTCCACTATAGTGTTTTTAAAATTTTGTCAAGGATCCAGTCAAAGATCATATGCTGCATTGAGTTATTGAACTTTTTAAGTTTTTTTTAGTGTAGAACAGTTGCCTTTCTCCTTTTTTTTTGATTGTTGTTTTTTGTTTTTCAGCACATTGACATTCTTTAAGAGTCCAATCGTTTTACAGAATTGCTGTATCATTTTTTTTTCTTAGATTCCTGTGCCTTGCAGATACTATCAAGCTTGCATGTTAGTACTTCAAACGTAGTAAACATAGTTGTTTTGTAGTCTGTATCTAATAATTCACCTATGTGAAGCCTTTCATGATATTTCTGCTACCTTTAGTTTCTGCAGTTTTTTTCTCATGGTGTCTTATTTTCTTGTGTGTTTGCTTACTTCTGACTATGTGTTTCTCATTGTCCTTGAAATATTATCTGTAGGTGTTCTTACTCTTTATGGTCTGGGATGATGGTTCCTTCCTCCAGGGAGGATTTATATTTGCCAGGTACCTCAGGATCTTTTAGTCTGGGACTACCCTAAACCTAGCTCATGGCTTGAAGTTCTCCTGTCAGCTTAAGTGATATGGATGTGGGCTACAAATTTGAGTCAGAATTAACTTCAACTTTTTGAGTGTTTTTTCTCTTCTTTTTATTCTTTCTTTCTGCACAGCCCCAGGACAGGTTTTATGACTTGCTAGAGATGGTAGTGAGTGGCCAGCTGTAATTTTGGGTCCTAGTCTAAGGTGGAGAAGGTTTTTCATACTTCCCATCTTGTGCAGGCTCTAATCATTGACTTCTATCTGTGTGTGTGTGTTAATATTTCTAATTTAATTGTTAGATAATTTTTATTAATTTGTTTTATTATATATTTATCCCTTTTACAGATTATACCTTGGTGTTAACTGACTTATTTGCTTTATCAAATAATATACACAAATTTGTAAAAATTATAATTTTAGTATTACTACTAACAATAAACTAAGAAATGTTTTTTTGAAATCAATACAGTTGCATTTATTATTCTGTGGAGCCAAGTAACAAAGGTTTTACTAATAAGCATTTTTCATTTCATCTAAATGAGTAAAATTTTAGTCTAATTATAGATAGAAATTAATGGCATGCTGACATACCTGGCATTCATAAGGAATTTGGTTTTTAAAAAAATATTTTAAATTTTATTTTAGGTTCAAGGGTACATGTATGGCTTATTATATAAGAAACTTGTGACTTGGGTGTTTAATATACAGATTACTTCATCACCCTGGTTCTAAGCATAGTACGTGATGTTATTTTTTTCCTGAACCTCTTACTCTTTCCACCCTTCTCCCCTGAGTAGGCCCAATGTCTGTGGTTCCCCTCTTTCTGTCCATGTGTTCTCATTATTTAGCTCCTGCTTATAGGTGAGAACATAACGGTATTTGGTTTTCTGTTCTTGTGTTAGTTTGCTGAGCAAGTTCCATTGCAGGATATGATCTCATTCTATTTTATGGCTGCAGTGTATTCTGTGGTCTATGTGTACCACATTTTCTTTATCCAGTCTACCATTGATGAGCATTTAGATTGATCCATGTCTTTGCTATTGTGAGTGGTGCTGCAGTGAACATACATGTGCATGTGTCTTTGTGGTAGAATGATTTATATTTCTTTGGGACTATACTCAGTAGTGGGATTGTCTAGGTTCAATGGTAACTCTGTTTAAGTTCTTTGAGGAATCGCCACACTGATTTCAACAATGGTTGAACTAATTTACTCTCCCACCAGCAGTATATAAGCATTAGTTTTTTTCTAGTTTCATGAAGAATGTAATAATAACTGCTAGTGTGATAGGAATAGCAATGAATCTATAAATCACTTTGGGCAGTATGGCCCCTTTAATGATAATTATTCTTCCTATCCATGAGCATGGAATGTACTTCCCTTTGTTTGTGTCATCTCTGATTTCTCTCAGCTGTAATTTTTGTCCCTGGTTAGCTGTATTCCTAGGTATTTCATTCTTTTTGTGGCAATTGTTAATGGGATTGTATTCCTGATTTGGCTCTCGGCTTGGGTGCTGTTAGTGTACATGAATGCTACTGATTTTTATAAATTGATTTAGTATCCCAAAATTTTGCTGAAATTGCTTATCAGCTCAAGGAGCTTTGAGGCAGATTCTAGATATAGGATCATGTCATCTGTAAAAAGGGATACTTTCACTTCCTCTCTTCCTATTTGGATGCCTTTTATTTCTCTTGCTTGATTGCTCTCGCCAGGACTTCCAGTACGATGTTAAATGGGAGTGGTGAGAGTGAGCATCCTTGTCTTGTTCCAGGTTTCAAGGAAACACTTCCAGCTTTTGCCCATTCAGTATAATGTTGGCTCTGACCATGTCATGTACAGCTCTCATTATTTTGAAGTACATTCATTCAGTGCCTACTTTAGTGACGGTTTTCAACATGAAGTCATGTTGAATTTTACTGAAAGCTTTTTCTTTATCTATTGAGATAATCATGTGGTTTTTGTCTTTAGTTCTATGTGATGAATCACATTTATTGATTTGCATATGTTGAACCAACCTTGCATCACAGGAATAAAGCCTACTTGATGGTGGTGGATTAGCTTTTTTATGTGCTGCTGGATTTGATTTGCTAGTATTTTGTTGAGGATTTTTGCATCTATGCTTATCAAGGATATTGGCTTGACATTTTCTTTTTTTGTTGTATCTCTGCCAGGTTTTGGTATCAGGATGATGCTGGCCTCATAGAATGAGTTGGGGATGAATCGCTCCCCCTTAATTGTTTGGACTAGTTTCAGTAAGAACCGTACTCACTCTTCTGTGAATCTATCTGGTCCTCAGCTTTCTTTGGTTTGTAGGCTATTTTTAACTGATCGAATTTCAGAACTTGTTATTAACCTGTTCAGGGATTGAATTTCTCCCTGATTCAGTCTTGGGAGGATGTATGTGTCCAGAAATTTATCCATTTCTTCTAGATTTTCTAATTTATGTGCATAAAAGAGTCTCTGATGGTTATCTGTATTTCTGTGGGGTCAGTGGTAATGTCCCCTTTGCCATTTCTCATTGTGTTTATTTGGATTCTTCTCTCTTTTCTTCTTCATTCATCTAGCTGGTGGTCTATCTGTCTTATTAATTTTTTTCAAAAAACAAACTCTTGGATTTGTTGATGTTTTATATTTTTTTGTGTCTCTGTCTCCTTCATTTCAGCTCTGATTTTGGTTACTTCTTGTATTCTGTTAGCTTTGGGGTTGGTTTGCTCTTGCTTCTTTAGTTCTTCTAGTTGTGATGTTGGGTTGTTAATTTAAGACCTTTCTAACTTTTTGATGTGGGCATTTAATGCTATAAATTTCCCTCTTAACACTGCCTTCACTGTGTCCCAGAGATTCTGGTATCTTGTGTCTTTGTTCTTAATTAGTTTCAAAGAACTTCATGATTTCATTATTTACCCGAGACTCATTTGGGAGCAGTTTGTTTAACTTCCTTATAGTTGTATGTTTTGAGTGATTTTCTTGGCCTTTATTTCTATTTATATCATGCTCTTGTCTGACAATGTGTTCAGTATGATTTTGGTTTTTTTGAGTTTGCTGAGGACTGTCTATGTCAGATTGCATGGTCAATTTTAGAATATGTGCCATGTGATGAAAAGAATGTATATTCTGTTGTCTCTGGGCAGAGAGTTCTGTAGCTGTGTACTAGGTCCATTTGATCTAGTGTTGAGTTCAGGTCCTGAATCTCTGTCAATTTTCTGCCTTGATTATCTGCCTAATACTGTCAGTGGGGTGTTGAAATCTCCAACTATTATTGTTTGTGAATCTAAGCCAATTTGCAGATCTCCAAAAGCTTGCTTTATGAATCTGGGTGCACCTGTGTTGGGTGCTTATAGATTTAGGGTAGTTAGGTCTTCTTGTTGAATTAAACCTTTCGTCATTATGTGATGCCCTTCTTTGTCCTTTTTGATTTTTGTTGGTTTAAAGTCTCTTTTGTCTGAAATTAGTATTGTAATCTCTGCTTTTTTTCTGTTTTCCATTTTCTTAGTAGATTTTTCTCCATCCCTTTACTTCAAGCCTATGGGTGTCATTGAATGTCAGATGGGCCTCTTGAAGACAGCATACCATTGGGTCTTGCTTCTTCATTCGGCTTGCCACTCTGTGCCTTTTAATTGGGGCATCAAGCCTGATTACATTCAGGGTTAGTATTGATATGTGTGGATTTGATTCTGTTATCATATTGTTAGCTGGTTATTATGCAGGCTTGTTTGTGTGGTTGCTTTATAGTCTCACTGGTTTGTGTAGCTAAGAGTGTTATGGGGAGCTTTTGTAAGGCAGGTGTGGTCATGACAAATCCCGTCAGCATTTGCTTGTCTGAAAAGGATCTTATTTCTCCTTTGCTTATGAAGCTTAGTTTGGCCAGATACGAAATTCTTGGTTGGAATTTCTTTTCTTTAAGAAGGTTCAAGACCCCCCCAGTGTCTTCTGGCTTATAGGGTTTCTGCTGAGAAATCTGCTGTTAGTCTGATGGACTTCACTTTATAGGTGACCTGTCCTTTTCCTCTAGCGGCCTTCAACACTTTTCTTTCATTTCAGCCTTAGAGAGCTCATGATTATGTGTCTTGTGGATGATCATCTTGTAAAGTGTCTTTAGGAGGTTCTCTGCATTTTCTGAATTTGAGTGTTGGCTTCTCTTGCTAGGTTGGGGAAATTTTCATGGATGGTATCCTGAAACACATCTGCCAAGTTGTTTCTTTCTCCCCATCTCTTTCATGGGCACCATTGAGTCATAGATTTGATCTCTTTCCATAATCCCATATTTCTTGGAGGTTTTGTTCTTTCATTTTTAGTCTTTTTTTCTTTATTCTTGTCTGTTATATTTCAGAAATATAGTGTTCAAGCTCTGAGATTCTTTCCTCAGCCAAGTCTATTCTGCTGTTAATACTTGTGATTGCTTTATGAAATTGTTGTAATTGTTTTTCAGCTCTATCAGGTCAGTTACATTCTTTTTTATCCTGACTGTTTTGTGCATCAGCTCTGTATTATTCTATTGTGATTCTTAGCTTCCTTGGATTGGGTTTCAACATTCTCCTGAATCTCGATGATCTTAGTTTCTACCCATATTCTGTATTCTATTTCTGTTATTTCAGGCATCTCAGCCTAGTTAAGAACCCTTGCTGGAGAACTAGTGTGGTTGTCTGGAGGAAAGAAGACCCTCTTTTTGAGTTGCTGGAGTTCTTGCATTGGTTCTTTCTCATCTGTGTGAGCCAATGTTCCTTCAGTCTTTGTCCTTTGGATGGATTGTTTTGATTTTTTTCTTTGATGCCCTTGAGTGTTCGCTTATGGTATAAGGTGAGTTCAATTGACTGGCTTTGATTCTAGTCTTCTGGGTCTTAGAGGTATCCCCTCCAATTACTCTCTCTGTCTCTACATTTCTTTTGTTTTGGGTATTCTGGTCCACAGGGCTCCCTCAGGCTGGGGCTGCAGTGGCCAACAAGACATGTCCTTGCCAGGCCAGCCCTAATCTGCTGTCCATGTGTTTCCTGGAGAAACACAGGGTTGTGTCCACCCACAGAGTTGAGATGGAAGTGGGATTGCTGAGTTGGAAACTCTAGTGGGTGTGGCCCATCTGGCTATGGGGGTTTGGGATGGGTAAGGTTGCCAGCTCTACTGTCTGGGTGTTTCCCAAAGCAATAGGAGGCTGCATCTCTTAGCAAATTCAGGTAGACATAGGATTGCTGGGCTAGAAGCTCTAGCAGGTGTTGTCTGCCTGGCTGTCAGTGGCTGGGGTCAGTAGGGTCACATGCTCTGCTGTCCAGGACAACATGAGGCTGTGCCCTTTACCTGAGTTCACACAGAAGCAAGGCAGCTGAGCTAGAAGCTCTAGCAAGTGTCTCCCACCTGGCTACCAGTGGCAGGGGTGAGTAGGGTCTTCCGGGGCTTTCCTGTGACAACAGGAGGCTGTGCCCTCTAGCTGAGTTAACACCAAAATAAAACCACTGGGCTAGAGGCTTTAGCAAGTATTGCATAGCTGACTACCAATGGCCGGGGTAGGAGAGGTGACCGGCCAATTTCAGCCCGAAGGTGGGACAGAAGCTGACACAGCCCTGGCTGGCAAGTAGTGGCAGAGCAATGTTAGTGCTCCCCAGCACCGCAACTGTGGCCTCTGTTGGAGCTCTGGCACTGGTACTGGTCTGCTCTGGGGCTCAAGGGTGGTGGAGGTCCCCTTGGACTCAGGAGATACCCATGTAAAACACTGGGGTGGCTCTCTGCCTCATTCTCTAAGTGTGGGGGTGAGTCTCACAGAGACAGGGTGATTCTCTAATTCCCAGTCTTGCACAGGCCTTTGTGGAGAGCATGAATCCCCCAAGGATTCTCACTCATTTACCCTTTCCCATGTTGGAGAGCCTTTCCTGGATCCATGCTGAGCCCAGACAGGCTGGTGCCTAGCTTTGCTCCTCTCTGTTCTCTGTGTTTCCCTGTTGCCCCAATGGATCCCAATGTGGTTTCTCAGATGATCAGTCTGCAGAGTCCATATTCATTGGCCTTTTTGTTCTCTCTCCATGAGAGTGGCGCACATGAGCTCCTTTTCCTCTGCCATCGTAGCGCCTGACTTCTATCTCATTGGCTGGTAAGGCCACCAAAACCAAGGCCCCAGTTTTTCTGGATCCCCAAATGCTCTAAGGGCAAAAGTGACTGGTATTCTATGGCTTTGCTTACTTCTGTGGTGCTTGATTTCTTTTTAGGTTTGGTCTGGTAATCATTTACTATCTTAACAGCTCTTTAAGGAGATTAAATTTTTTTTCACCTAGAGCTTTTCTTTGTATTCACATGGATGGTTGGTTCAGCTAACTGTTGCCATTACCAGAAGTGGAAGTCCTCTTTAATTTTAGAAGAATATCTTCTTGTTTTCCTTATTAGAGATATAGAGTAGATACAGTTGTTTTTCCTGCTTTTAATGGAAATTGATCTGGCCAAATCCTGTGAAAGCAGCACACTAAGAATTTCCTCTCAATATTTACCAATGTGATAACTGAAAGAAGAAAAATGGCCCTGTTACATGCCAGACAGCTCAAGCACAGTGTTATACTATGTAAGCAATCTCTGTCATTGGTTTTCATTACTGAATTCTGTTATGACACCCATCCAATATGAATTAAAAGAATTACATTTGACATTTTAATAAAAGGTAGATATGCACCATTTAACAAGTATCTGTTAGTAAGGATGTACAAGCCAGTGATCGATGTGGAAAGCACTCACTTGAGAAGGGTCAGACTAGCTTGCCGTTCACTTGCTTCTGGAAATTGCTACATTTGTAATGGCTGGTAGAGATTGATGAAAGCACTGGTCCCTTTCTTTACTGATTTCAGCTGGGGCCATGGAAGTGTCAATGAGTAAATCCAAGTTTGCTCTTATATGTATAGCTGGCTTTATTAAAATAATTCTAAGCACTTTTCTGTGAAGGGAAATATGATGTCAAGGTGTTACTTTTTTTTGTCAGAAGAATTCAGTTAACAAATAAGATCAATTATGATGTTTGCAAAATATTAGTATGTTAAATACTGTTTGCAAAAATAACACACATTGTTGGCACTTGGAGAAAATGCATGTAAAATGTGTCAGTTTCCCAATCTTTAGACTATTTTATATATATACACACATATATATATATATATATATACACATATATATATATATTTGAGACAGAGTCTGGCTCTGTGACCCAGGCTGGAGTGCAGTGGCACACTCCCAGCTCATTGCACCCTCTGCCTCCCAGGCTCAAGCTGTTCTCCCACTACATCTTCCCAAGTAACTGGAACTACAGGTGTGCACCACAATGCACAGCTAATTTTGGTATTTTTTGTAGAGGTGGGGTTTCACCATATTTCCGAGGCTGGTCTTGAACTACTGAGCTCAAGTCATCTACCCACCTTGGCCTCCCAATGTGCTGGGGAACTATTTTCTATGATCTGTTCTGGACTCATACATTCTGGATGACCAGAATTCTTTGGACCCATGTGAGTCTCTGCAAAGACATTGGTATGTGCTGGTCATATTCAAATGTGAGCTTTGTAAGAACAGAGTAATTTGTGTATGAAATTACCTGTCCTGGGTCACCTAATCCAGAGATCCAGCTATTTTTCATAATTTCTAAATTTGCAGGCATTATAAAGCATACTTAACGGTCATTGGCACAGATTAATTAGTCTATATGTTATACATAGGTGCAAAAAGTATAGGCTTGTTCTCTCCTATTCTAATAGAAATGAGGCATTTTTAACTTGCTTGGAAATAGCAATTCATGCCATTGCATAGTGGTTATTTGCAAAGCTTCCTAATAAACTCCAGGAATAAATTTCAGGTAAATGTATGATGCCTACAAATATAGTAATTATCATAGAGAATGCTGGATTTCAAGATTTCAGAAACTTACTTCAGTACAGCTTAATCAAAGTAAGGCATGTATTAGTCCATTTAGTTAGGACACTAGAATGGTTCACAGCATCAAAAGATGAGCCACAGACATCAGGGTCTCCAAGTTTGGAACTGCTCTGATGCCTGCTGTGATTCACTCTTACTCATCTTTCTTATCTCTTTCCATGCATCTGTGCATCCAGCCACGCTGCTCACATCTCTGCTTTTATACACTTGGCTTTGTTCTACAGAAGGGCTTCTCCATGTGATGGGACTGCCAATGCCATTAAATTCATTTTGGTTCAGCAAGCCCAAAGAAAGAACCCTTTCCTAACTTCTAGCCATCGTTGAAGGGAAGGATTCTCATTGGCACTGTTAGGGTCACATGTACACCCTCAAGACCAATCAGAGCAGAAGAGAATAAGATACTATGATGGCTATGTCTGCCTACCTCTCTGGAGAGGGCAGGAGGTTCTTACCAGAAGGAGAATAGGGGAGGGAAGAGGGAGAGGAAATTATACTGGATAGCCAAAAGAAATCTTTTAATAGATTTTTGAAAAAGGTTAAGAGCTTTTAAAGAGTATTTTTAATTGAAAACACAATCTTGAATCCAAGCAAGATAAATAGGTTTGAGAAAATGATCTACTAAATTCATTATATATGCATAGGAGAAGACATTTTCTCATGCTAGAAAATTCCATAGGTTAGAAACATTGGTACAACAACTGGATAAAAGGATGGATTGTTGCCAGTGTTAGGAAAAGAAATTAATATGCTCAAGATTTCTTTTGCTTAGATTTCTTTCATAAAGAAATCACTAAGAAATGGTAGACAGCAGCTTATTTATTTATTGTTGAACAAGAAAGAGGAGGAGAGCCAAGATGGCCGATTAGGAGCAGCTCAGGATTGCAGCTCCCAGTGAAAGTGCAGAGGGTGAGTAGACGCTGCATTTCCAGACGGATTTTTATTATCCCCAGACCAGGAGATTCCCAGGCAGAGCAGCCCCACGGGTCACCAGTGCAGCTGTTTTGGCCGGCGCGACTGCTTTGCCGGCGCCCCGGCGTGGCGGTTCTCCATACAAAATACACTGGTCTGTGTGCCCTTTTAATTGGCAAATGGAGCTACGGAAAGGCAGATTAAAAAGGGGACTGAATCAGGGAGCCAGCCCAGGAGATTCCCGGGCAAAAAAGTCCTACGAATCTCAGCGCCGCTGTTTCAGCCTGCGCAGTGTGTCCCCACAGGGGAAATCACACAGATCCCGGCGCCTTTTCGACAGGTAACTGGAACACCTGGAAGTCGACCATTCAACTAAAAAACAAAAGGCTCTGAGACAGCGAGCCAGGTGATCAGGCTCGGCTAAAACAGCAATTGGAAATGCTCTCGGTTGAGAGTTTCCCAGCGGGCACAGCTGAACCCGGGACAGTCCAGTTCTGTGGGGCAGGGGCGTCCACCATTACCGGGGCACTCCACCACTACAGAGGTAGTCCGCCATTGCGGAGGCAGCCTGCTGTTGCCGAGGCAACACGTCATTACACAGGCGGGCCACTATTGCCGAGGCAGTTCTAATAACAACCATATAAAGAGGACTGCAGGGAAGTTCTCATGGCAGCTGGGCGGAGCCCACAGCAGCTCAGCAAAGCCTCTGCAGGCAGACAGTGACTGGGCTGCCTCCTTGCTGGGCAGGACAGCCCTGAAAAGAAAAAAAAAAACCAAAAAAGACAGCAGGACAGCAGAAACTCATAAATAAAGCCCTAACTCCCCGAGACAGAACACCTGGGGGAAAAAAAGGGGTTTATGAGTTCTGCTGCAGCAGACTTAAACGTACCAGCCCAGCAGCTCTGAATGGACAACGGAGCTCAAAACTGAGCACTTGAGCTCCTATAAAGAACAGACTGTCTCCTCAAGCAGCTCCCTGATGCCCGTATATCCAAAGAGTCACCTCATAAAGGAGAGATTAGACTGACATTTGGTGGGTATCCTTCTGGGACAAAGCAGAAGAAGAAACTGGTAGCCACCTTTACTGTTCTGCAGCTGCTGCAGGTGATCCCCCGGCAAGCAGAGCCCGGAGTGGACTGCAGCAATCCTACAGCAGAGGTTCCAGACTGTTAGAAGGAAAACTAAGAAACAGAAATAACTTCATCATCAACAAACCAGACGTCCTCTCAGAGGCCCAATCTGAAAGTCAGCAACTACAGAGATGACAGGAGGATAAATACACAAAGAAGGGAAGAAACCAGTGCAAAAAGGATGAAAACACCCGAAACCAGAACACCTCTCCTCCAACAAGGGATCACAACTCCTCACCAGCAAGGGAACAAGGCTGGACAGAGATGGAGTGTGATGACATGACAAAATCAGGTTTCAGAAGTTGGGTAATAAGAAACTTCTGTGAGCTTAAAGAACATGTTCTAACCCAATGCAAAGAAACTAAGAACCTTGAAAAAAGATTTGATAAAATGCTAACGAGAATGGAAAACTTAGAGAGGAATATAATTAAATTGATGGAGCTGAAAAACACAACACGAGAATTTCGCGAAGCATGCACAAGTTTGAACAGCCGAATTGACCAAGCAGAAGAAAGGATATCAGAGGTCGAAGATGAAATCATTGAACTAAAGCAAGAAGGCAAGATTACAGAAAAAAGGGTAAAGGGGAAAGAACAAAGTCTCCAAGAAATATGGGACTATGTGAAAAGACCTAATCGACATTTGATAGGTGTACCCGAATGTGACGAAGAGAATGAATCCAAGCTGGAAAATACTCTTCAGGATATCATCCAGGAAAACTTCCCCAACCTTGCAAGGCAGGCCAATATTCAAG